>RJWJ010040171.1:0-14110 GCA_004363605.1 Indri indri | reverse complement strand
CTGCTGCATTTCTCTAGGCCGTCATTCTCCTTGGCAATTATTTCACACCACTCTCTCTCTTCAGCCTTCTAATACTTCATCCATCCTTCTCCGTCTCAGAAGACCTTTCTCCTCAACTCACTGAGGAAACAGGAGTTAACAGAAGAGCACTTTCCCAGGTTCCACCAGCTGTATCTACACATCCCTACTTGGTCTGCCCTCTGGTTACGATGAATTAACTGGGCTTCTACCCGGGGCCAACCCCTCCGCGGGGTCACTGGATCCCTTCTCCTTGCCTTGCCTCAAAGACATGGCCCCAGCCATTCCCCTCTCTCTCTTGCATCAGTTTTTCTCTCTGTGCTGGGATCATTTCTAACATCATTCAAGCTCCTCCCTCAATTCCACATGCACCTCCAGTTCCCATTTCTCTGCTTTTCTTTGAATAGGAATAATAATAATAATAAACTGTCTACAAGAGTTGTCTGTATTTACAGTTGCTGCTTCCATTTTTCCCAGAAACTTTTCAATCAGGCTTTTGTCCCCACATTACTAAAATAGCTCCTGCCAAATTCACTGGCAACCTCCATGCTGCCAAGTTCAATGATCATATCTCAGTCCCCATTATTTGACACAGTTGATCACTCCTTTTTTAGAACAATTGCTTCTCTGAGCCCCTGGTTCACCACTTCTCTTGGCTCTCCTTATCCTGATGAATGTACCTTCTCAGAGTCTTTGCTTTACGAGGTTCCTGTCCATGTTCCTGGTCTCTAGCCATGAGAATGCCCCAGGACTCAGTCCTGGGAACTCTTCTCTGTCCATGTTCCCATCCTAGATTATATTATACAGTCCCATGACTTTAAACACCATTTCTCCATTGATAATTTTCAAATTCATAAATCCAAACTGACCTTTTTCTTGAACTCCAGACTGCATCCAGTTGCCCACTTGACTTCTCCATTTGAACATCCAAAATGAATGTCAAACTTCACATTTCTAAATACCTACTCTGCACTCCCAACCCCACACTCAATCTGTCCCTCCTTCAGTTCTCCCCACCTCATTTAGCGGTGGCTCCTTTCTATTAGTTGTTTAGGTCAAAAATCTTGAAGTCATCTTTGACTTCCCCATACCTCACACCCATTTCCAATTTGTTGGCAAATTCTATTGGTCTTGCCTTCTAAACATATCCTAATCTTCTTACCACTTCTAGTACTACTAGCCTAGTCAAAACTGCCATCACCCCTTGACTGAACTTCCAACTGGTCCCCCTGCACACTTGCTCCACGTCAGCTTGTTCTCCACAGAAGCCATCCTTCTAAAACATAAATCAGATCACTTTCCTCTTTTGCTTAAATCCCACATGACTTTCATCGCATTTAGGTAAAGTATTAAGTCTTTACCAAGGCCCTGGCTATCCTGGCATGCAATAGGGGTGTTATGTATCTGACCTCATCTCCTTCTGCTCTTCTCTCACTCCACTCCAGCCACGATGGCCTGGGTGCACACCCGCATTGCCTTTGCCTTCTACGTTCTCTCTGCCTGAATGTTTTTCCCAACATGCCCACATTGCTGACTTCCTCCCTTTAAAGTCCTTACTTAAATGTCACCCCATCCAAGATGCCTTTGCAGACCACCCTGTGTAAGCTGGAACACACTCCCCGTCACTCCCTATCATTCATCTTCCTGTATTCACACATCCCGAGGACACAAAATTTTCTCTGAGTTTCAAGATAGAGCTTACCCTCATTTAATTGAAAATGTAAAAACAATTCAGTCTTCATTGATTTGGAACTCTGATAATTCAGGGTGTAGTTAAAATGTAGATGTCTTTTTGTACCATTTACTTCCCCCCTGCTCCCCCACTAAATAAGTACAAACAAGACATGAGGGATGGTGGTGTGTGGTGAAAAGAAAACTGGACTGAGATTTAGGTGAGCTGGATTCCAGTCTCAGGTCCACTCCCCTGACAACTGTGTACCTGTCTGCTCACCTCTCTTTTCCACCTTCCCAGTTCCTTCCTCATAAAATGAGGATGTTAAATAGGGCTGCTGCTGGGAAATCAAGCTGGTGAGGAATTGTAAGTGGTGAGTTAGCACCGCTTATAATTAACACTGCTCTGTTCCACCCAATAAATATATGTCAAACATTTACCATGTCCAAGGCACTAGGTTAATGATAATGTGAAATAAGGGGTACTCCTAGCCTGTAGGTTATAGATAGTAGCGGAGAAAATACCATACATAATAGAATTAAAATAAATATATTTTGTTTATTATTTATGATGTGGTATAGTTTTAGACTCTACCCTCATCTTTAGGTAAGGAAACTGAGCTGAGGTTCAGAGAAGTGAAGTGACTTATTCAAGAATGAACAGTTAATAAGCAGTGGAGTTAGGGCTCTCCAAAGATGTTAGCAGGCTTGATTACTCCAAAGATAGAACTCAATTTATTTTCCCAACATTAGCCACTTAAAAAAAAAATCAGAGTATAGATTCCAAAGAGTATAGGAGCTGATTGCTCCTTTTCTATTTTGATAAGCTTTTGGAAACTACAGAAGAGGGCTCGTTGGGAAACAATCCTTATATTTTTGTGATTTATAGCCTATCTATACCAAGATGCAAAAGCAGTCAGGATTTACATGCCTGAAGATGAATAGCCTGTCCACCTGTGTACACATCCAGTGTTTAGACAGGATGAGCTAAGATTAATTTACACTGATGACTGAAAAGCAACGCCACGCCCATCACCACCCCACCCATCCCATAAGAGAGGAGGCAAGGTGGGATCATGAAACTCACAAAGGCACCTGAGACAGTCCATAAAATATGATCATACTTAATGCCTGGGTCAACACAATCCACCTTTGGTTTACTTTACCAAAACTATGAGAAAGAAAGCCACGGGGGCCTTGACACACCCATCCTAACTATGAGCTAATTTCTCCCAGATGATCAGGGAATCCTCTCCTAAGGAATTCAGTTCCCCAAACTTGACCTTGCTTGGTGACTTCAGAGTGAAGAAGAAAATGACTGCCAGATTGAAAGAGAAATCTTTTATTCTTTGGCCAGATTGTAATTGGCTGAGAAATAAGATCATGATGCCTGTTGAGTGAGCGCTCCCAGGGAGGCTTCCCTCAATCGACAGTTACAGGAAACATGGAAGCAGCCACTACAGCCGTGGTGCTGCCAGAGACTTTGCAAGGCCATCCTCCTGCAAATAAGGTCACAGTGTCACGTGGTAAAATTCAGATCTGTCTTAGCTGGAAGGACCTGCCCATCACCTATCGACCCCTTCACTTTGTAAATACGCCTTCAGTTTCATGAGGACTGGCCCCAGCATTATCGCACTGGTGCTCACCATGCTCTGTAACGTAGGGTGGGCGTCAGGGTTTCCGTTTCAGATGAGAAAGTGAACTCAGAAGCTGTTCAATGAGTCACCCAAAGTCACACACAGCTAGTCAGGGAGAAGGAGCCTCAACCATGGTTGTATCCTCTGAGTTTGGTGACTGGCCGTTGCCAAGCTTACAAAGCAGGCCCGAAACTCATCAAGGTGAGGTAGCTTCCTGCAGTCCCCCAGAGCTGAGACTTGAGCACAGACCCTGATCATTTAGCAACGCCTAAGTGAGCAGTCATTGCTCAAGGCATGGACACATGTCACCCAGGGCAGCATTCTGCTTCCTTCCTTCCTGTCCCTGAGTGTCCCAGGGATTTGCCCGCCTGCCCTTTTCTTCTTCTCCCACTATTTTCCCAATTGGATTCCACTGAAGGAAATGCCACAAACCCTGTGACACGTACACCCTCTTCCCTCCTCTCCTCCTCAGAGAAGCAGGACCCACTCTTTCAGGTTTATGGGGCTTGTAGCTGTTGTTGTTTGTTTTCAAATTTAATAACCATGGGCAAAAATAAGACAAGTTAATGAAGTACCAATGCTTCCAGTTACTAGAAAATTTTAAAATGACGGTAATCATTTTCCTAGGATAATAACTCTTAAGTGCTTAGTGTAGGGCCTGTCCCACTGGATGCTCAGTTGGTGACAGAGATCCTCATCATATTATAATTATTCTTGGCCACTCAGCTAATTAGACAGAATCAATATTTGAACCTAGGCCTGGCCTTCAGACTCCTTGCCCAGAGCCCTATGGGGCTGCCTCACCGGGTTGTGATGCTTGAATTAAGCAGGTGCGTGAGAGAGGTGGTGACCCTGGGGGAGGCGGGAGCAGGGCTAACAAGGTGAGGCCGATTACAGCTTATCAGCTACTCAGGAAGGGTCATTGGGGGTCAGTCCCTGCAAGGCTGCAGGACACACAGGACTAAGACTCCATGTGTATATTGCTTGGCTTGTTGACAGGAAAGCTAAAGGATGCGTTTGCTTGGAGAAGAAAAGACTGATGAGAGTCAGGGGCAGAAACTACTTACTTGTGCTGCCTGCCTTGCCAGGAGGGTACAAACCTTTTTTCCTTTGGGTCCAGAGTGAAAGGAGGAGATGGTGAGAGAGGAAGATTTGGGGAATCCCGAAGGCATTGGAGGTCTGAAGAAAGCAGACAGTGCTTTCCTTAGCTTCAGACTTCTAGACTATAGCAATCTTCTAGACTGGCCAAAAAATCACCTGACTCCCCATCCCCAGCCATACTCCCCTCCCTGCCTCCAGCCCTGCCCCCACGCTCACGCATTCATTCCCATCTCTGCTGGAGACCACTGCAAAGCCCGGTGAATCCGTCTTCCCCTCACTTCCTCCCTAACAAGGCTTTTCCAAGACTCCCCTTCCCAGAGGGACACCTGCCCTCCTCCCCCAGGCTGGCCATGTGGAGTCTGTCTTGTTCCTCCCATCTCTTTACACTTGTGTATTTGGTCGTTGACGCAGGGGCTGACCCCACATGTTATATTACCACGTGCAGAGCACATTCAGCGGGCGAATGACTTACAGCACATGCCTGGTTTTCTGTTCTTTCTATTAGGGGCGTGATTTAGAAGATGAATGTTTATAACATGACCCAAGGAATTTCATCCTCCTCTGGAAAATTGTGTAGGAGAGAATCCTAATGGACAAAGAATAATGTCTTCTGGGCTCTGGCCAAACGTTTGGACTCGTTTTAAAAGCCTTTGTGCACACCTTCTACTGTTTATTGTAATCTCACTGCCTCACCACAGTCCCTAGCTCACTCTGAGGGGAGTGGTGACAAATGAGTGTCTCATTTGTTTTCATGGAGAAACCACTTTGCAGTGATGATGTGTTAATTCTGTAGTAAGTGACTTCTTGACCAAGCACCTTAAAAGGCCATGCAGCTCTCCTCTCTTGCACTACCTTTGAGGGGGAGCAGGAAAGAACACTAAAGGCGAATCAGATTCAAGTGCTGGGGGTATCCACATGGAAGGGCAGCTTCTCATTAACAGAAAACAGCTCAGCAGTGTCTCCTCCTGGTAGGTCCTTGGGAGGTGGTGGCGTGGTGGAATGGCTCAGGATTTCTTGTCGATCCTGGTTCCATCACATGTGAAAGTGACACAACCACTCAGAACCTCAGTTTTCTCTTCCTCTCAAGGATATGGCAGAGATTAAATTAGTTGAAGTATGTATAAAGAGGATCATAATTTAAAAATACTTTCTGCTGTGTTTTTCTTTGGCAGCTTTCTTGCCACCATTATGGCCCTAGAGAGAAGGAAGGAAGTAGATGCTACCTCAGGAAGGGAAGGGTGTCATGTAGACAGGAAGGAGAACTGGAACCCAGAAACAGTTCTGAAAAGTAAAATAACTTTGAAGAAATCTAGATCACAGAGGTTCCGCTGGGCAGAGACAGAGAAAATGGTTAAGTGCCTTTAAAGAATTCCGGCATTAAACATGACATTTCTTAGGCTATGTGATTGGAAAAGGGAAGGTGGTAGCAAAATGATCTGGGATAGGGCAGAGGTTTTCTTCAAAAAAATGAGGTTCACATGTGGGAATTCATAAGTTTCCTGGGGCCTAGAGATGACTGTACCAGCCCCAAGTAAAGCTTCCCCACGAAGAAAAGGAACCCCCAACGATGGCTATGGAGTAGACTTTATTTAGGTAAGGGCCAGGGAGAAAGTCATGCCTCTGTAGTACCAAGAAGCTCTGTAGTGCACATCTATCTAGTTGTCCAAAGACCAGTGAACATGCTGCATGATAGAGCCAACAGTTAGATGCCACCAACACCCACCAGACAATTTGAGGTGACCAGTACCTGAAGCCAACAGCAAACCATGAGTTTCATTGGCCATGGACTTTAGCCACAGGTATAAGACAGGTGCCCAGGATACAGACCTAGCCAGCCACACTGGGTCAGAAACCCAGCTGGTGAACCCTCTTCCCCCAAATCATGAGGACGAATGAGTGTCCCTCTTCAGCCAGGTGCCGTTTTGATTGGGGGGAGAACTTACAGGATTAAACATTTTCCCAGAGATACTTAGCTTACCCTAAAGACTCTATTTAAACTTTAAGAGATTGTTTTGAATCCAAAGATTTCCAAAAATGGAAAATTTTCTATCTCCTGTACACTCCCCATCCTCTGGCCCAGTCGGATGGGGACTTATGAGAATTCATCGCAGAGAAATAAAAAGGTGCATCTTACTTATATATTAACCCAACTATGTATTTAATAGCACCACAGATAGAAAACAATGCATGTGTTCCTTTAAATGTAATTGAAAGTGTCAAATTGGGTAGAATCCTCCAGTATGAAAAGCTTCTCATTTCTGGTGTATTAAGTACTGCTAACGCAGATTAGGAAGAAAGCTTGTACATATTTATTGGTCACAAGCTGATATTATTTGTAACACTGAAAGAAAAATGGAAATAGTTCATTATATTTCAGTTAGTTTATTTTTCATATTGAACACAGTTAAGATCTTTTCCTGGTACTCCACAAATATGAAGCGGGGGCAGTGAAGACATCATAGCAATGTCCCTTGTTCCAGTACAATGACATTTGCACTAGTTGTGGTGTTCTTCATCCTTCTCCTTCCTGGGGCTCCAGGGTTTGGGCCACCAACTTAGCCAACTGCCAAAAAATTTTTGTTACTTTCTCTTTCCAACTTTATTACAAATTTCTTCTCATTATTTTGTCAATCTTCTTCATTTAATTAGCACAAGTGCCCTCTATCAAAGATATTATTACCTCCATTTTTAATTTTTTTTTTTTGAAATGGAGTATTGCTCTGTTGTCCAGGGTAGAGTGCAGTGGAGTCATCGTAGCTCACTGCAACCTCACACTCTTGGGCTCAAGTGATCCTCCTGCCTCCCCCTCCCAAGTAGATGGGACTACAGGCACGAAACATGACACCCTGGCTAATTTTTCTATTTTTAGTAGAGACAGGGTCTCACTCTTGCTCACGCAGGTCTCAAACTCCTGACCTCAAGTAATCTTTCCCCATTGGCCTCCCGGAGTGCTAGGGTTACAGGCATGAGCCACGGTACCCGGCCCTATTATCTCCATTTTGCAGATAAAGAAACAATGGATCAGCAGAGTTAAAAAAAGATATTCCTAAATATTTATTGAATATAAAAATGATGAGAAGTTTGGCCTGAGCCCCAGTCTTTGTTAAAGGTATGATTCTTACAGGAGGCCTGACCAGCATAGCTACAACATGAGGTTTGAAAGTGGATGCCAGAGTGCCCTACCCTGGCCTCTTCAAATCATGGAACCCTAGGAATCAGGCTGAGGGGTGGAGAAAGGAAATAGTCATGCACCACGTAAGAACATTTTGCTCAATGACAGACTGCACACATGGCAGTGGTCCCATGACATTCTAATACCATACTTTTACTGTGCCTTTTCTATGTTTAGATAGACAAATGTTTGCCATTGTGTTACAGTCACCTACAGTATTCAGTACAGTAACTTGCTGTACCAGTTTATAGCCTAGGAGCAACAGGCTATACCACATAGCCTAAGTCTGCAGTAGCCTGTACCATCTAGGTTGGTGTAAGTACACTCTATGATGTTCGTACAATGATAAAATTGTTTAACAACACATTTATTAGAATGCATCCTTGTCATTAAGAGACCTATGACTGTTGTCTGCTCATTCTGCCCTTTTTTCCTTTGAAAATTTCTCCAGAGGGGACTACCAACCAGAGACTTGTAAGTGACCCATTTTTAGGTATCTGACTTTTGTATCTAGGTAAGAAAAACAAACAAGAGTTCATAAAGTAGAATAGGTACCTGCTACAGGTTGAATGGGCTCCCCAAAGTTCATGTGTTAGAAACTTAATCCTCAAATTATGTTGATGGTACTTGGAGGGGTGATGGTACTTGGCTTTATAAGAAGAGGAAGAGAGAGCTGGGCTGGCACATACTTTTTCTCTCTTACCATGTGATGCTGCCATGTTATGACTCAGCAAAAAGTCCTTTGCCAGGTGCTGGCACCTCAATATTGATCTTTCCAGCTTCCAACACTATGAGAAATAAATTTCTTTTTCTTATAAATTACCCTGACTGTGGTATTCTGTTACAGCAACACAAAACAAAGACAAAGACAGCAACTTTTTTCCTGCCATCAAAACAGAAGATAAGAGTTGGAGTTCTCAAGGAATTCCCCACAAATCCGAAGTAAACCACAAACTTACAAAGCTGCTTAGAAGGTGTCTGTCAACCCCCCAGGCTTCCTGCAGATCTGAATTCCATCTCAGCTGTGTGTGTTTAGGGGTCGGGGCTTGAGAGGGATAGTGATGGGAGCACAGTGATGGTGTGGGTGTGTTCTCTTTAAACCACAGCTGTTGAGAGTTTTCACCACATTAGTGCCAAATGTAAGAATTCAAAACCTAATTTTGACCCTTCTTTCAAATCCATTTCACCTAGAAATCCATTATGTGAGAAGAAATACGAAAGTGTTCATACTCCCTACCAGTCTGAGGTGACCAGGGAGTAGCTTAACTTATGTTTTTTGTTTTTCTTTTTTCCCCCACATGAAATATTACTGGGCAGGCCAATACATACAACAGCTTAAGGCTGGCAGCTCTGGGTGAAACAAGCAGCCAACAGGAGCCCCACCCTCTGTCCTAGATCTTTCTTGTCCTCCCGCACATCCCTGGAACATCCCTTCAGAATCCCACGGGCTCCACGGAGTGTAGTTTGGAAATCACTACATATATGAAAAATATGAGCAAGGAAACCGCACGTGAAGAATTATTACTAAGGGCTGCCATAAGCGTCATGCTCGTACTTTGGGGAATTGTGATTCATTAACCAAATAAGAACTTGCCACCATTTCTTCAAGGGTACTTTACCCTAGGAATGCTGTGCACACAGAATAGGTTTATTGCATTGCCACAGTGACCTTTTTATATTTTAGCAAACACTGTCCCTTTGCTTTGGTTCTATTTAAATATTCAAATTAGACACAATTTTTATTGACCCAGAAACTATACTGGATTTTACAAGAGTCATTAAAATGTCTAAAAACATGTATCTCAGGGAGCTCTCAAAATAGACAGTATAAAAAAACCCCAAATATATATATAAAGCAAAATAACAATCAAAAGTGTGAGTAACAATTCAAGACAAGTGAAGAGATATTATAGGACAATATGTGATGAAAAGTCCAAACCTATTGTCTGGGAAATAATTGCTGTAGGGATTCAGTGCTAAGATTGCCTTATATCGCAGTGGCATCCTATTAATCCTTATGGTGTCTAGAAAAATGAAGGAGGCCAAATTCTGCCCTCCTGGGCCCTGGTCGTGTCTCACCTGGAATGTTCGCTTAGTTCTGGGCATCTCACTTTAAAAGGAACATGATCCAAGGAACAGTAGGCTTTGATGTGAAATCATGTCCAGTGAGGAAGTGTTGATAGAGTTGTAGCTGCTTTGTCTGGAGAGGTTGGAGCAATCCATGTGATCCTTACCTCACTGGGGATTTTCATGAAAAAGAATATGGCCAGTCTCTCTACAACCTCTTCTCTCCCACCGCTCCAGTGGGGCTGACACCAGGGGGTGCCATTGACACAGATTACAGCATGAAGTGTGTCCCTTAGAGCTGTGCAATTCAGTGGCCCAGTCACTGCCTTTGTAAAAAGGGATTTGAGTTTTTCCATGTGGCTTCAAAAGGTAAATAAAAACTAAAAGGCCAGAAAACAAGAGTAGTAAGACTTGGGCTTAAGATAAGGATATTCTGACAGTGGAGACGTAGGTGTTGGGGCAGCTCTAAGATGTAGGTGTTTGGAAAGGGGCCTTGTGGAAGGGAGTCCGTGCTTCTAAGATTGCTAATAATGATAGCAACCAGTGAATTGTGCTTTTGCGATGTGACTGGCCTTGTGGTGTTTTATGTTTTTTACAAGTTTCTCCTTATCACCACAACAACACTCCCAGGTAGGAACTATAATTATCTTTATAGATGAAGAAACTGAAATTTGGACAAGTTGCATTACTTTCCTAAGGACACACAGAGAACAAATTAAAGAGATGGAATTTGAGCTCAGGACTGAGTCCGGGATGCAGACTCTTAACCATTTTGCCACATTGCCTCTCAATAGAATCTGTCTTTCTTAGTGTGGTCAGCTATTCAATTGTGGTTGAACTTTATCTACCGATAAAATTAGAACTTGACCTTGTACATTAAAGGATAAAATCATTTCTATGGAGCAGGAGTAGGTGAGCTGGATTTGCCTTGCTCTCACTATGCACCGATATCCATACCTGGGACTCAGGGTGAACCTACACACCTGGGCTCCAGGTGAGGAAAGATGCCCTACACATAGCTTATGCCTGCAGATCTGATTCTATCGCTTCAGGCACCCAATGCATGAAAGATGTACAGAGGCTTATATTTTGATTTTGTCATTTCCCAAATGCCCTTTTCAAAAATAGCACCTTATGGAGGCAAGATGTGGCCTTATAGAGCTGCTGGTGGGAGCCAAAAGGACACTCAGTGCCCACTGCCACTTTAGGAACCCTGAGATGAAAGGGAGAGGCAAAGCCTTTATGTGCGCCTCCGGCAGCTGCAGCTCTCCCATTGCTAGTGCTGTGTCTGTGCAGGGAAGACCACGGTGAGACCCTCACAGAGGCTCTGTTAGTGCTAAAACAGATGTTCCTTCAGCACTCACATCTTAGGTGGCCACTTTCACAGGGTGGAAAAGGATAATCTAAACCTTCCTGTTCTTGCCAAAATAACCATGTGTAGGTCTTTGTTCTGCACGTCTCTGGAACACACAGATAGATTTCCAAGCAGTGGGAAACTCCTATCCTGTTCGGTCTTTGGACAAACTCTTGTTCTGCCCATTTCACCCAGTTTCCTGAAATCCTGGCAGTAGGGCTCCCATGGCTGGAGACTGTGAGAGCCTCCTTTGTAAGGAGAGTTTTCACAGCTAAAGCCATCAAAGCAGGCAGTGAAGGGCACTGGGCTTTGAGCCAATTACAGTGATGACAGGTATTGCCTGGCTGCCCAGGCTGAGAGGTTGCCCCTCTGCAGGTCTGTCTGGCTTCATGCCAGGGAGGAAGGTGCTGGAATTACTGCCCAGGGGCTGCAGTTGGCTATGCCTGGCCACGAGGGAGGATGGCAGAAGACTGACCTATTGCTGCTTTAAAAACTTGGGGATCTTTATGTTCTTTAAGCTGATAGAGAAACAAGCTGGAGCAATAAAACTAATCCTCCAAAGCAACCCAAACATGGAAGCTGGAAATTTATATTCAAACCTTTCCTCCATTTTCTTTCTTCATGAATTTGAGGCAGCAGCAGAAGGAGAAAATGGAATGAAATGGATTTAGAAAAGAGAGGGAAGTAGGTTATAGAGTTATACAGAGAGGCAACATGACAAAGTAGAAAGGCAGATGAACTTGGAGCAAGAATACTCAAATGTGGGCCGGCCTCTGAGCGCCTGTGTGGCCCTAGGCAAGTTGCCTTTCAGCTCAAAGACCTGGGTCTCTACGATCTCTTTCAGCTGTAAGATTAAGACCTAAGAGTTCTTGGTTATATAAACAGAATTATTACAAGACTGTGATTATCCCCATAATCAAGAACTATTTATTAAGTAAGCACCATTGTGCGATTTTCTAAAGATAAGAGCAAGAAGACGCAGTTCTTATAGGCTAAATAGCCATGACATGGACCAACGACTGAGCATGTGAGGTCTAAAAATTCAACTAATTTATGACATTAATTCATAATATCAATTGAATAAGCAAGAAAAAAAAAACGTTCATATCATGGGGCAGTGAGTAAAAGGAGTCCACAGAAGCTGCATTTTTTAACGGGGGACATCCAGCCGCTGACTTTAGGATGGTACCGTCTATTTTGATTGCTTAAGAGCCTGAGTTGCACTGGGACTCTCTGGTCTGGGGCATGACCCAAGCATCTGCATGGCAGAGTTGTGGCCCATTGCCATTCGCAGCAAACACAAAGGGTGATGGATCGAGCAGAAGGAACACTTGTGGGGTTGACGATCAGAAACGCTGAGGACAAGGGCTGCATAGTCACACTTACTGGAGAGGATTTCCTTTTATAGATGGCCCGGGTCACCCTGGGGAGACCAAGAATGTTTAAGTCACTTAACCAACACCCAGTAAGGAGTGGGATCAGGATTCAACTCCAGAGCTAAGAGTGTTAACCACCATTCTACATTGCCTGCTTCAGATTGCTGCCAACCTGGGCAGCCGTAAGTAACTGCCACTCCTAACCAAGGGACATCGTCAACATTAGTGGTTCTCACATCAGGCTGCACATTAGATTCACCTGGAGAGCTTTGTAAAACCATCCATACCTGGGCTCACACTCAGAAATCCCAGTTTTCTTGGTTTAAGGAGGGGCCTACGCACCAATACTTTCATAAATGTCTATCTAGGTGATTCTAAATGCAGTCAGGGTGTGAATCGCTGATGGCCATAATGAAAAATGTCAGACTCCAAAGAAATCAAACTCTGGTTCACGACTGCCTTCATGGCAATGGTAGGTATCCATGGAAGATTTGAACGGATTGGTCAATAGCTTGCGGAAGTGGATACAAATCTTTGAATCCTCTAAGGGTTGATGAGGCTCTGGACAGACAGGAACTCCGGTCTTGGTGAAAATTCCCTGCATGCCACAGGCCTCCATTGAAGAAATCACACAACGGAACACTGCCAGAAATTCATTCTGGCCTCAAATAGTTACATGGATGTTTGTTGCAAGGAGATAAATTTAACCATTTAAGTTCCTATTGATGAGTGAACACTCTCCCTCTCCTCTCTGGTTTCCAGAAACAGGGATTTTCCCGAAACAGGGATTTTCCCTAAACTGTCCTTACTTCTTACCTCACTGCTAATGCCCTGTGGAAGCGGGGTGACTTATCTGATGGTGACTAAGGGAAATGAATCTGCACATGTAGCCTGGGCCCTTCCTCCCTCTCTTCCCTGTGGGAGCTGCTTCCCCTGGAACACTGCCACGTTCTGCTCTGCTTTGTCATGTCTACCAGGTCCCTCAGTGAGAAGGCTTAAGTTTTCTAAGGCGGCCCATAAGTGTGGTGATACTTCCTAATGCCGGGGCACAGAGCTAGCCATGCCACACTTCCTTGCTATTCTCATGAACCAAGGTGATATTTTGATTTCCCTTTCCTTATTCTTTATCTCTTCATTAGTATATAACTTGGATGAGGAAAAAAGAGATTTGTATTGACTTCTTAAATAAATCCCTTCAATTCCTTTTTTTTTTTTTTTCTTGAGACAGAGTCTTGCTCTGTTGCCCAGGCTGGAGTACAATGGTGTGATCATAGCTCCCTGCTGCCTCCAACTCCTGGGCTCAAGCGATCCTCCTTGCCTCGGCCTCCCAAGTAGCTGGGATTACAGGAGTGCATCACCAGGCCAGGCTAATTTTTTTTTTTTTTTTTTTTTTTTTTTTTGAGACTGAGTCTCACTCTTTTGCCTGGGGCGAGTGCCATGGCGTCAGCCTAGCTCACAGCAACCTCAAACTCCTGGGCTCGAGCAATCCTACTGTCTCAGCCTCCTGAGTAGCTGGGACTACAGGCATGCACCACCATGCCCGGCTAATTTTTTTCTCTAAATTTTTTTAGCTGTCCAATTAATTTTATTTCTATTTTTGGTAGAGACGGGGTCTCGCTCTTGCTCAGGCTGGTCTCGAACTCCTGAGCTGAGAACGATCTGCCCGCCTCAGCCTCCCAGAGTGCTAGGATTACAGGCGTGAGCCACCGCGCCC
>RJWJ010040170.1:0-14106 GCA_004363605.1 Indri indri | reverse complement strand
TTTCTAATGTAATGAAGGTGAATAACCTGCTTTTTTTTTTAATTATTTGAAGCCAAATTTAACTGTAACTAACATGTAAGTGCCAAGTACTTTTGGATGGTTTTAATATACCATGAATTTTCCAGGCATGAAACTATTATGTCCATGAGTGAAGATGGTGGATTTTGTTTACAGTCTCGATAGGAAAAAAGCATATTCAAATTCAAATCATTTAACAAGGGTTTGTTTCGAAAGAGATTATAATACTTCCAAAAGTGTGAGTGGAGAAAGATGGAGGAATCACAATAAGTAACACCATAACCCTGAGTTAGTAGCAGCAGAATCATAGAGAACAATCCACCTTGATCACACAAGGGAACGGTGACCTTGTGAAAGACAGACACAGAGAGGCCAAGGAGACCTAGTAGAGAGGGAGACTATGAAATAATCCCTGAGTCTATTTCCTCCTTCCTTTCAATCTCTTAATACACCCAGAAGCCAAAGAGCAAGGGAGCCTATGATATATTCAATACAAGTCATTCGACTTGGACAAAGATGGTAAAGGGAGGAGTACAACTGGCAACAAGGAACAAACAGAAAATATCTATCACCTCTGACAGTCCAGCTCACTCATGTCAAGAATGGGAATGGCAGTTTTTGGATTTGGTTATCCAATGCAACATATGCATCACTATATTTGTAGCTTTGTATTTATAACAATTCAAAATATGGATGCACATATGAAACTTTCCTTATGTTCTATTGTATTTAAACATGTAAATTCTGACACACTTACATACATTTTGGATTACAAATTGATTTCAAATTATTTCTCCTTTGTGTTAGCTACAGCATTATAATAATTTTTAAGCAGGGGCATTGAATCAGATAGAGCTGAAAACCATTGGCTTAGATTAATCACCATTCATCCTGGGGTTGAGGCAGGCCCACTGAAGAACACAGATGCCTAATACCTATATGAAATGGGAGTTCTACTAACCAGAGAAATAGAGAATGGCTCTTAGGGAGGTAACAAGTGTTTCTTCTGTGGCTTATAACAATATGCATTGTCTTATCAATTAACAATCTAATAATTAAAAGTTAATTGCTCCATAATGTGCAAGACATTTGGTAAGTGCTTTGAGACAAAAAAATATATATGATCCCTATTTTCAAAGAGTTTGCAGTCCATTGGTGAGGTAAAATAATATGCCTTTTGAAGAGCACTAAATAGCAGAGACTGTAAGGAATTTCTCTCTATAGTAATGTCTGCAGTGTGGACATCCTGTGTGTCTTGAGGGCACATTCATATGATCTGATAACTAACTGAGCAGAGAGTAACCTGAAGAAACTTTTATGTTTTTGTTTGTTTTGCCCACTAACAAATTTCTGGATCAAATCCACCATCCTTTCCTCAGAAACTGGCTGTAGGAAAAGCTGGAACAATTGTAGCTCCACAATAAATTCACCCTGGACATATCTATATTGTCTATATCTAAAGCCTACTTTTCTCAGTCAGGTCACAATGTCAAAGAGGTAAGCTTGGTACAATTGCTCTTTGTGAATATCTGCCACCAGCTTTTTATCCTAAGTGCTCTCAAACACCCATTTAATGGACTTTCTTGAAATTGTGCTCAGGATCAATATAAGGCTCATTGATACAGCATTTTTGGAATTCGCCATTTGTTTCTTTATTAAACCTGGGATAGTTGCCCAGCTTCAGGGTTCTGGCATCTCAGATCCTCCCCATGACTCTCTCAAATCACCAGCATTGTTCCAACACCATTCCTGGAAGACTTTTCTGTGGAGTGTCTTTACTGGACACTTGAGCTCATCTATCATAGGAAGAATCTATCATTATCTCCCCTCAAAACTAAACTCACATTTACATATTTTGGGTTACTTTTGAGGGTCTTACCCTTAATATCACAGATACATTCTATACATTTTAGTCTTAGAAACAATTTATACTAGCTTCTTTCTGAATTTAACTGAAATTCCTTATTTTTATTCTTTATTACCCACATCACACAATATACTAAAAGCTAAAAACTGATGTGGAAATAGGAATATGGCTTTTTCTTTTCCTAACTCGGCAAAGATCTTGGTTTCCCATGCAGAAATATAAGCATATTTAAGCATTCAGGCTCTGAGATTCTGAGATACTTGAAACTTAACAAGTAACTTTAATCTGAGTAACTTCAGTCCCTAAATTATAATGTATACCATTGAACATTAACAGAGGAAAAAACAACTAGCGATTATCCATAAACATTGCCTTTGTGATGTCCATTCAAAGGAAACCTGGTGTCCTTCTGCTTGGACTCAGATCAAGAACATTTAGCTTGTTTTTATATTATTAACAGAGAAGTGTCACTACTCATAGAATTCTAGTGCTTTTAAGCCATCTCCAAAGCAGAGCCCATGGGGAAAATTACACAAGGAAAATTCATTGTTTTTTGATATAGCTTTTCTCTGGATTAAATTTAGCACTTTCTTACAAACCCTGTTCCTTTGCAGATCATGTATGATAAATATCCATCCAAATTTCTAGCTGTCCACCCAGAGCTACTTCCATAGGAAGAGGGTGTGTTTGAGTGTGTGGGGGGGTGTCTGGGTGTGTGTGAGCATGTTAGAGTGTGTGTGGCTGTGTTTGGGTGCATGTGAGCGAGTGTGAGTGTTTGTTAGTGTGTGTCTGTGGGTGTGTCTGGGTGTGTTTGAGTGAGTGTGGGTGTGTTCAAGTGTGTGTGGGTGTGTTTGGGTGTGTGTGAGCATGTGTGGGTCTTTGTGAGTGTGAGTGTGTGCGTGACAGCGTGTGTGGGCATGCGTGAGTTGTGTATGTGTTTCTGTGTCTAAAGGTGTGTCACAAACAATGTTCATTTGGATCCAGTTTCTTCTACCCAATACACTCCGAAAAATCCCATCTGTTTATACTATTTGTAAAGCTACACTAAGTGTTCACAACTCTAGCACTCACAGATTTTAGATTTTTGGCAAATAATAACAATAATAATTCAGCGTTAAAGTTAAAAGGAGATTTTTTTACTTGTTTGTTTTTCCTTCTACACACAACAGTAATGTTGTGTTGCTAACTGCCTTCTGGGAGCAAAGTCATACCAATCATAAATATGTAACCTAAAGTGAGATGCTTATTACTGTGCTGTGAATTCCATCTCCTATTGTGCCTTAAAGAGGCTACAAACTTGAGACATTACTATCTAAATGACATTCCCAGCAAGCCTCCAACAACATTTTATGATATTTCAAATGCCATGATTATGAAACAACAAAAGATGTAAAGAAATAAAGAAAAGCACAGGATATATACATACATATATATATATATATAATATATATATGACATTAAAACAAATTTCACAACTACGAAAGCATATAATAAGTGCCAAGCTTTATTTTAAACACCAATTAGATCAGAACCACCACACAGGGAATAAAATCAAATATTAAACAATTGTACCCAAAACAACAGCACGTTTTTTCTCCTGTATGACAGAATTTAGTGTATTATAAGGAAAGCAAAGTACAAGATGCCTATAAGAATCCTTCTACCAAATTTAATAAATGTGCACACTAGAAGACTTAAAAAGTATCTGGCTAAAAACCTAGAAGAGAAAAACACTAAAAAGCAAACTCAATTTTATGCAATAATAAATAACTTCATTTATTAATATTATATTAATAATATATCAAATGTACTATTAAGCATTAACATTTCAGTTATTCATTGACCCAAAACTCACTTAACATCAACTATGCACAACATTGATAAACTATTGATAAATTATTGAGAAAATAAGAGCTTGTTGTTTTCCAGGTCCTTCTAAAGCCTTTACATATGTCATTTCATGCAATTCTTACAATGAATCTATGAGTATATACTGACTTCATTATTTCACAAAGGAGGAAATTGAGTCATATAGAGAGTGATAATGTCACCCAAATAATCAGTGGCATAGTTGAAATTTGATGTCATATTCTAGTAGAGTATAATTTAGGGAAGCAGTACAAATGATTGTTGAAAGCATGGAATTTGGGGCAAATGGCTTAAATTCAAGTTAAAATCATAATTGTATGATCTTGGGATATTTCCCTTACCTCTCTGTATCTTAGTTTCATATTTACACCACTTTATGCCTTGCATGTGAGCTGGTGAGCATTATACTAGTTTATGCTCCTAGGACACTTAGAACAGTACCTATCTCTTAATACATGTTAATCATCTTGTACTATTTTCTTCACCTGAGTAGTTCATGGTCAGATAGAAATCAATGCCAATAGGGATAAATGTTCATAAGTCAATAGGAAGAAATACAAAATCATGTAAACATCTCCATTTTACTGGAAAGCATATTTGAAAGCTATTTTAAATTAAGAAGGGGAAGGAAAAGTCTCTAAAGACATTGGTGAATCAGTGACTGGAAACTTTGAGGCTTGTCTGGAAGATTGTCTTGGAGACTCAGACTTAAAAATAGTTTTAACAAAGGGAAGGAGATGATTGAGTACTGTTGTGGAGAAGACATTTTATGAAGTCAGCAGAGATAGAAAAGACAAATATGGTATGAAAAATGATATTAAGTAAGTAATAATGTCTACAAAGTACTTTATAAAGGGTAATACATGTAAAGTATATTAAGTGTAAATGATCATGATAATTATAGTATCATTATTTCCTAATACAACTACATCCACATCACTTGGCCATGTGAAATCAATTTTCCCATAGCTTGGGAAATACCAATGACTTCCAGTCAGAAGTATCAGAAATGTCTGTCCACAGCTGAGCAGACACATACGGCTAGTGGATAAAATCACCTATATCTTCAAATGCAACTTTTCTCAAATTTTTATTGTGAAAAAATACGCATAACATAAAATTTGCCATCTTAACCACTTCTAGGTGTAAAATTCAGTGTTATTAAATGCATTCTTAGTGTTGTGTGATTATTACCACCATCTATCTCCATACTTCTTTTTGTTTTGTAAAACCAAACCTCTGTACCAGTTAAACAATGATTCTTCGTTCCATCCTTCTCCAAGGCAACCACCATTCTACTTTCTGTCTCTACTTTCTGAGTCACACAGTATCAAATGCAATTTTTAAGATATTAAAAATCTATTGTCAGTGATCAAAGTGGAGGTTAACATCAACACCTATTCCTTCATTGAGTTCCCAGACCATATTAGAATATAGTTATATATTTATCTTTTATTACATTCCAGACTTATTCTTCCTTTCTGGTGCAAAAGTATTTTCTTTGAAGATTGTGGCATCTACTGCTGTCTGTATACCTTGTTGGGTCTGTCATCCACAGGTCATTAGCCTCTTGATTCATCTTCCCCTTAATGATAAATTCTGTTTATCATATAACAGCATTCCTTACCTCAATGCAGCTCCCTGACTGTCTTGGAAGCACTCACTCTGGCTACTCATCCCTATTACCCACAATAGTTTGTTTCAAAACTACTTCACATCTAAGAATACAGATTCAACTTTTTGCTCTCTGACTATACTTTCCCAGTATTTCAAGTGTCCTATATCACTTTTTCATATGCTCTTGCTTTTCATCTATATAGAGATGCCAAGGTTCATTGACCTCCCCAGTTCATAATTTTTTTTTTTATTTAACCCAAGCCTTTAGGGGACTCTACAATATGTATATGTCCTCAGGAATTACGGTCTTACAATATGCACATGACAATAGTCCCTGTTCCAGGTATTATGGACATAAGAATAAATAAACCCTGGCCTCTGCCTAGGAGTTAATTAGGAGCTAATTTCCAGAATAATAAAAATACAGGTAGTTGTGCAAAAAATGATGTTCATATTTTAATAGAGTTTGCATTGAATCTATAGATCACTTTGGGTAGTATAGATATTTTAACAATGTTGATTCTGCTGATCCTGAGCATGGTATATTTTTCTGTCTGTTTACATCATCTGTTATTTCCTTCCTCAGTGTTTTGTAGTTCTCCCTGTAGAGTTCTTTCACCTCCTTAGTTAAATATATTATTAGGTATTTTATTTTCTTTCTTGCTATTTGAACGGTATTGAGTCTTTGGTTTTCAACTTGACTGTTGGCATATATGAATGCTACTGATTTGTGCACATTGATTTTGTAACTTGAGACTTTACTAAATTTATTTATCAATTCCAGGAGTCTCCTGGCAGAATCTTTGGGGTTTTCTAGATATAAGATCATATCATCAGCAAAGAGCAATAATTTGATCTCTTTTGACCCCTTTGGATAACCTTGATTTCCTTCTCTTGTCTGATTGCTCTGGCTAGGACTTCCAGCACTATGTTGAATAGAAGTGGTAATAGTGGCCACCTTGCCTGGTTCTGGTTCTAAGCAGGAAAGCTTTCAATTTTTCCCTATGCAATATGATGTTGGCTGTGGGTTTGTCATGTGTGGCTTTTATAATTTTAAGGTAAGTCCCATCTATGCCTATTTTGCTATGTGTTCTTACCATAACAGAGTGCTGAATTTTGCCAAATGCTTTTTCTACATCTATTGAGAGGATCATATGGTCTTTGTTTCATGAAGAAGACCCCAAAAGCAAGCACGGCAACATTAAAAATAAATAAATGGGACCTGATCAAATTAAAAAGCTTCTGCACAGCCAATGAAAATCATTAGAATGAATAAACAACCTACAGAATGGGAGAAAATATTTGCATGCTATATATCTGACACAGGGCTGATAACTAGCATCTATAAAAAACTCAAGCAAATCAGCAAGAAAAACATCAAACAATCCCATTAAAAAGTGGCAAAAGACATAAACAGAAACTTCTCAAAAGAAGAAAGATTAATGGGCAACAAACATATAAAAGAATGCTCAACATCTCTAATCATCAGGGAAATGAAAATCATAATGACAATGAGATATCACATAACTCCACCAAGAATGGTTCTTGATCAAAAAGTCCCAAAACAACAAATCTAGAGTGGATGCAGAGAGAGAGAAACACTCATGCACTGTTGATGAGACTGCAAACTAGTACAACCTCTATGGAAAGTAGTATGTAAATACCCCAAAGAACTAAAAGTGGAACCACCATTTGATCTAGCAATCCCACTACTGGGTATTTACCCAAAGGACACAAAGACATTCTATAAAAAGTCACCTGCACTTGAATGTTTATAGCAGCACAATTCACAATTGCAAAGACGTGGAAACAACCCAAGTGCCCATCAATACATGAGTGGATTAATAAAATGTGGTATGTGTATACCAGGGAGTACTATTCAGCCACAAAAAATGGTGAACTAATACCTCTTGTATTAACCTACATGAAACTGGAGACCATTCTTCTAAGTGAAGCATCACAAGAATGGAAAAACGAACACCACATGTACTCACCATTAAATTGGAACTAATCAATCAACACTTATATGCATGTATGGAAATAACATTCACCAGAAATCAAGCAAGTGGGAGTGGGGAAGAGGGGATGGATAAATTCACACCTATTGGGTATAATGTACACTATCTGAGGGAAGAGCACACTTATAATATTGACTCAAATGGTACAAAAGTAATTAACAGAACCAAAATGTTTGTACCCCCATAATATTCTGACATAAATAAATAAAATAAATAAATAAGAAACAGGTAAATAATATGCAGAGTGGCAAGACTAAGGATGCAGATGAGGATGTACCTAATTCAGATTGGAAATATCAGAGAAAACTTTTTGAAAGTGGTGATACTTCAGCTGTGTTCAAAAGAACAAAATAATTATAAATAAATAGAAATGAATTATGGGATGAGATAGGTGTGATAGAAAAGTAAGTCTCTTCAATGAAGTCAAGGAAGCTGGGAAAGGAGAGAAGGCATTAGGGCAGATAGGGAAGTTCACCAGCTCAATATGGTTTGAGAAAACGGTTTAAAAGGAGAAGTGGGTGAGAAGACTACAAAGGGAATTAAATAGGCCCTGTGTTATGTGTTGAGGAAAAAATAAATATGAAATATGACCCTTAGATATTGAATAACCCAGATCTTGGATAAGCTGGTGGTAGTTTATGCAAAAGATTGAGACATAATGGCCAGGGATGAAAAAAGAAAACTATGACAGGGTATTGTATTTCCTTCTTAGTATTATAGAAACCTAAGCAAAAATTACAATTAAATACTTGATCTTTTAACTGACCTCCACTTAGATTGCTCCCTGCATTAGCATATACACTCTTCTACTTACAAAAGTTCTCAACACTTTTGGCCAGTACGTCTCCCACTATTATACCCAGGCATTTTTAACAATAGCTGAGTTGCAGGTTTATCAGGGGGACCTAGGTTGTTTTCCATATGTACACTATTTACACTTATTATTGTACTCAGAAAATTTAAAGAAATATTATGGATATTAACACATGAGTACAAATTTAGCTATAGATATTATGAAGTAAGTTGATATCTTTTGAAAGACTGTCATGTCTTTAGACTCTGAATTTGGAATATGTCTTTTTAATAAATGAATATTCCACTTTAATTGTTTTAATTCGTGAGTGTAATATAAGAGAGTTGTTTTGATCTTGCTGTTAAACTTAGAAAACAAAATACTATAAGAAGAGTAAATGGGAATTTAGAGTCTTTGCAACTTTAGCATAAAACACAGTTCGCAGGACTCAACCTTTGTTATTTTAAGGGATTATGCTTATTAGTTAATATTCAAAATTTGTAATTTCAAAAGCAGAAATATTGGTCTGGGAAAATTGCCATTGTTTGTATGAAAGAATGGAGGAATCTTCCTGAGCATAGCAATTCTATTGATACTCTTGAAATCCAAGCTCATGGTAAGTCTACATAAGGAAAATCTGAAGGGACATGCAAAAGAAATACATGTCCCTAGCTCCTCAGTACAGAGCTCAAGGGGAAAGGCCAAGGAAACTGTATTGTCCTAATAAGTTTGAGACTGCTGTGAGTTAAATTACATCCTGTCCAAACATTTTAATACATATATATGTGTGTATACACACATATATATGTACACACACTTCACATTGTCAGTGAAGTCCTCTAATGCTGCCTCTTGACTGCAAGGATTTGAAAATGGCAGGAAGAAAATAGACCCTTCTAAACAGCACTTACTATTCACAACCCATATTAAGAGAATGTCTACCAAATTTAACATTGTAATAAATAGGCAAAAAGTCATGATTCAGGTTAGTCCATAATAACTGCAGAAACATCCAAAACAGGCCAATGCATATTCTGTTTAGAGGGTGACAAGAAAGTTCATGTTTTCGTAATCTAGCATTTTACCTGATTTGATACCACATGACCTTCATGATGCAGACCATAGAGAATTCCAGGATTTGTCAGAGATTCTAGGTTCTTAGAATGCTGCAGTATTTCCAGAGAATAGCCATGAAAGCAGGAAGGAAGCCAATTCCCATTTCAGGTGATCAGAATCTACATTTCCTTCCTTTGTTAAAATATCAACAGGCACTTCAATACTTCTTTTAATTAGTAAATTCATGGATTGTGTCACCATTGTCATCTTGGACAACAACAACAAAAAGGCTCATTCAGTGAGGTAACATAGACACTGGCCAGTGAAGTCTTGCTAATGTATGGCACCATTTTCCACCAAGACCAAGGGCAGTCATGCCTACATGCATCTGCATTACATTGAAAAGGGCGAGTTCATAGATGAAAAGGCAACGGCAAAGGGTTGTTAGAGAATGCACTGGCCACTTTAACTCCTGCTTAACGTGAGTCTGATTAAATTCAAGGTGAAAGTCCCATGCATGCCTCTTAGCACCATATCTACTGATTTTCTGGCCTGAATCTTCCACTGCTCAAGTTGCTAAGTGTATAAAAAATATCAGTGAATATTTATAACCTGGTTTTGTTCCTTTGGTTGACTTTGTCTATAGTTACGTGCTTCAATTATCTAAGTTGGGATTGACTCTAAACTTTGACAAAGTAGAGTTTTTAATACCGTGTTTATTCCTTAATTATTGTTATGCCGATAACTGGTTTATTGAATGCCACGGTGAGCATATGTTCCTTGGTCTTGCTATGTACAAGAGTGTGTGGAGATTGAATAACCTGCAGGATTGCAATTGTTTCCTGTGAAAGTAACGTAAAATCGGGCCAGTGAAGTGTGCTTATGCACGGCCTATTTCCCACCAGCAATTTTAGGAAGCTCTACCCACAGCCCATATGTCTTTTAATATGTGAGTTACCTCTGAGGGAGAGACAAGAACTCTGAACACAAGTATCAAATGCTTCAAAAACTTCACCTAGAGCTGGACCTGTCCCAAAGCTGTTACATAAACTTGCTTGATAAGCAACTATTGTCCACGGGCATATTCACTATACAATCCACATACTACCAAACTTTACAACTGGAGACCTAAATTTATACTTCATGTTTTGTAAAATTGAATGAAAGGCATTTTCCTTTAAACTTGTGCTATCTTATGAAAGCCATTATTAAATTTTTTTTTAAGCCAGGATATGCCCAATTAGAAAATTACTTCCAATTTAATTTAACCAGCCCCCTGTGGGTGTGCTAATTAGTTATACATCACAGTTATACTGGTGGCCAAGAGTCTCAGAAGAAGGTCTCCAGAGTGTTGCTCTACCTTGAAGGACATGAATGAGGAGACATAAATATCATTCATTAAGATGGAAGTACTAGTGGCCTAGATATAATTAATGTTACCATTTAATATTTTCTGCTGGTAGGCATTCATCTTACAAATTTATAAAGGCAGTAGAACTTGAAACTTTCTAAAAATAGAACTATAGATATTCTGTTGACATCGATAGAAATAGCTGTTTGGAGCTATGGTTCTACCAACTGGACGCTCTGAGAAAATCTGTGGGGGGATATTTTTAGGAAGTCATTGCACCCTTTAAAAATCCAGTTTATTGCTTTTACCATAAATATAAGTAATTTATCCAGTATCAACCATTTTCAGTAGTCTAATAAATAGCCTTTACTGTTTATTTCATTGGCATGATCTAAATAAACACATGATCCATTTTCATCTGTGATAAAGTCATACCTGGAAAAGTCGTGTTTTAAAATTATCAGCTATCTGATAATTTTCTTATAAAAACATTTCCACCTAAGCGCTTGTTTTCTATTTGTTCTTTGTTTTTACCTCCACCCCATGTTTTGCCTTCTGCATGTACCATAGCTCTGGAGATCCTTCTACATAAAGATACTACATCTAGAAAAAATGCATTAAAAAGAAAACTTTCATTGAAAATTCAGATAAATAAATTAATTTCACCATTTACTTGAGATACTCTTTCACCTCTCAAGAAATATTTTGCAAATTCATTAGCTACATATTGCCATTATACAGGCAATATCAATCTTTGTTCTGTTTTGTTTTGTTCTGGTTTTGAGACAGAGTCTTGCTCTGTTGCCCAGGCTAGAGTGCCCTGGTGTCAGCCTAGCTCACAGCAACCTCAAACTCCCAGGCTCAAGCAATCCTCCTGCCTGGCTAATATTTTCTGTTTTTTAGTAGAGATAGGGTCTCACATTTACTCAGGCTGGTCTCGAACTCCTGACCTCAAGCAAGCCTTCCACCAGGGCCTCCCAGAGTGCTAGGATTACAGGTGTGAGCCACTGTGCCCTGCCTCAATCTTCATTTTATTCACATATATCTTTGCCTGCTCACCTGTTAGCAACTCTTTACAGGTTCCATATGCTACTAATTTATACACACTTTTAGAATTTTCTTCAAAAGCAAAAGTTTTGTATAACTTAATTATATGTTATTGTCACTGTAGAGTGCTTCTATTAGTATTTCACAATTTACAAATTGAAGCAATTAATTTTCGGTTGCGTAAGATTAAGACTATACGGTGCACAGGTTGCTACTGAAAGCTGTCTGCTTTATACACATGTCTAGTTACTGTTTATATGATATTATATATACTGATAATTCTGGAGGCCTGGACTGTCCAGTAACTATATCAAACAAAAGCAAAAAAGCTGCTCAAATTTCAAACAAGATATAGTGAGGAGCTCACACATTTGAATAAAACAGACACTAGAAGCCTTTAAAAATTAAACATTTTGATTGTTCTTAAAACTCACATACCCACGACAGTATGAGGAAAAAATGAAATAATCCATTTTAATTTTTGCCATTTCATTAATCAGACAGTCCTTACATCCTAACTTCATTAGTGCCCCTTTAAGGGGCACTTTAAAAAGAAAACTTTCATTGAAAATTCAGATAAGTAAATTAATTTCACCATTTGCTTGAGGTACTTTTTCACCTCTCAAGAAATATTTTGCAAATTCATTAGCTACATATTGCCATTATACAGGCTAGTAATAAATGGAAATAATGAGTTCATTGTAATGTTTAATCTATTGGTAGCATGGTCCAGAATTTTTGTTAACCTAGAATACATAATTAGCTCTAGAGGTGAAATAAAAGACAAAATTACTCCACACATTAGTAAAAAAAGAAACAATGAATTAGAACATAACTTTATAAAATACCGCTATTCTTTTGCTATTAAGAATCAGTGGAATCTATAATTAGGGGACATTATGGAAAGGTTAAAGATGAGAATGCATACAATCTATCTACAGGAAACTTAAACTGTTTAGGCTAATGAAATGTCTATGAAAGTCATATTAACTGGCAGGTTCACAGAAATCTAACTTTTATTTATAAATACCATGGTAGAAAGTAGTAGGGCTCCATGCATACAACTATTCCCCCCTCTTGATTACTGCACAGTGCCTACCTCTTTCAGTCTTCTATCCATTTTCCTTCTAATGATCTGTATGTTATTAAGCATTGCATAATTCTAGAAATCCTTTATAAGGCAGAGATTTCATTTACTGATATGGCTTTGAAGATAATGAGAAACAACAGAAATTTTCTATTTCTTTTTACAAGAGAGGCTAGTTGAATTTTCAAAATTTCTTTAATATAATGTTAGAAGATGACAAACATATTTCCTTATTTTACTCTTTCTGGTTATTTCTGCCTAATATAACCAAAACAATTTCTGTCATTCAAAAGTGAAAACATTGCCAATTAAAATCCAATTTAAGTTGGGAAACAAAGCCAGAAGCCAACTGTGTATGAGAGATTACATACTGTATAGGCATGTTATATAGCAGGACCAGAAACAAAGGTGAGCTAATATTTTAAAAAGACAAAATTAAAATGTCTTCAGAATCAATCATTACCACCATGTCAATTCCACTTTTCTACCCTAAAATTAACCACATAGTTACAGAAAAGCAATCACTGAAGACAATTCACCAGTGAAAGTTTAGTGACTTTTTTTCCTTCTTGCATCAGCTAAAGTGATGTTACAAACAGTGTCTTTTATCATTTTTACTACTTTCAAATATGTGGATGTCTGATTAGTTGAGACTAGGTTTCATATGGCTACAAGGGAAATTGGGAATTTGAGCCCTGATTCTTATGTTTGCAGAGGATTCATAACTTGGAAAATTTCCTAAATATGTATGGTTTTTTCAAAAGTTGGTAGACTAAAGTTTCAATTACACGATATAGTAGTAGAGCATATCTAACTCAAATGCAGAGGAAAAATTATAAAGTCTACAAAAATTTAAAACATATTTGATGGTAATGAAAAACAGAAAATTGGCAGAAATATTAAGAGTATTCAACCATAAACAGAGTATTCGAACATTGAAAGAAGATAACTGCAATGGCTTAAATTTGCATTAATACAGCTGTATATCTGATGGCACTACCCAGTCTCTGCAAAATTAAATGTCTGCAAGTAAAGCAGAGAATTTTGCTAGATCGAGGAATAAGAATACAGATTTCTAGGCTGATGGAACAAAACAGTGGGGAAATTGAGTGGAGTGAGGGGGAATCCCATACCAGTGAATGTCAAAGAGGAGAATATCATAGAGAGTAAAGATCTAAAATCTATTGTAAACTCAATTCAGATATATGGGTGGTTCTTAAATTGCACATATATAAAAGAGACTCCATAGACTGCAGCAGAAACCGACAACTGAATGATTATAATAGGACAGAGGTTTCAACTGCTGCATACTTCAAGGAGTGAAAGTTTGGTGTTTGAGTACAATACGGTGAATAACATTAGAAAAGAGTCACCCTTCAAAAT
>RJWJ010040169.1:0-14090 GCA_004363605.1 Indri indri | reverse complement strand
GGAGTAACTTAGGGTTGGTAACATAATATAAAAACACTGCCGTCTTGAATAGATTCCTATCTTATTTATCCATTTGATGACATATTTCTGTTACTGTTTCTAAAAGCTGTTCTCAACTATTGAATAAACAACAAAACAAGCAAGGTTTTGTAATATTTTGTGACAATTTCTAGAGTGTTGTAGAAGTAAAGAATTTAGTTCTAGCACCAAAGAAAACCAGTTAAACTTGCTACATCGAACGTTTTCTCTTAAAGTTTTAATTCTAAGAGAAAATTTAATTTTAAGAGGCACACTACGAGACTAAATTTAACAACTTTAATTTATTTAATGTGGGACAGATGCCTACAACTCTCTTAGGCCTCTGCATCATTTAACTATTTATAAATCATGTGCTTACTCCAGATTCATGAAAATAAATATGATTACCGGATGCTGAATTCCTTCTTCTCCTATTTTAATGCAGGAACAGCCTGTTCTAGCTACTGCACAGCAGAAGATTACCTGGGGCCCACCCATCTGGAGTGAGCACAGTTGACAGCTGCTGCCGTGTACACAGGGTGTACTCTGTGTCTACACAGCATGTACCTTGATGTCAAGGGAGATGGCCAGTGAGCGAGAGCTAGGAGAGAGATTATGTCCTGGAAAAGGCATCAGAGACAGAAGTGACTCTAGTGTAACTATAAATGGGTATTTAAGGCCAAAAGGGGGAGTTTTAGACTAAATTTTTGATCATCAATAGTAATTTGATTGGTAGTTTGATGGTAATTTTGACTTTAGGGAGCATTTTTAATAGAGGCCAATTGGTAAGAAACTGGAAAGTGTGTCTTATTAAAAAATTCCTAAGTTGCAAGTATAACAACTGTAATTATCATTCTCAGGTTCTGAGAAACTGTGACTTCACTTATGCAGGCTTCGTCTAGGTCCGATTGCTGTGAAAGAAACCAAAGCTTTTTTACTAATTGAGGTTGTGTCCATTGTAGCTTGTGGTGTTAAAGTTCAGGTAGGATTTCCACGCCCCTCACCCACAATATGTTCAGAATCTGCAACATAGAATTAAAATGGAAAAAGCCAACACAGATATTGTGAACTGAATGTACAGATGGGATGTATGAGTCTCTGGGGAGAGAATCCAATGGTCAGACACTCTTTGGTGGCTCATCAGGGGAAACAAGTGCAAAGAAGGCAACCAGTGCTTCTCCAATATCCAACAGTCTGGTTTTCTAAATGCAAGACGGAGATTAGCACTCTCCCTACAGTGAATCCGGGAAGCCTTTCCAAGGCCCTAGCTCGTCCCCTTTCCACACTACCCCAACGCTCAAGCCACTGCTGCTCATCCCAGGCCAGTGCCTTGGAAGACACTCCTGTGTCCTGGGGACATGCTCCTCTGGAGGCACGAGAGGGCTGAGCTCAGACAGCTCCCTGTGCTCTCAAGGAACGCAACCCACCCGAAGCTCAAGCCATGTTTTTGTAAAGGCCTCTTCTTTTGTTCAGTTTAAAGGGTGAGCTGTGATGGCATTTCTCTTAAAATCAATAAGTTTGCAGAAGTCACCTTTTTATTCCGATTATAAACTTAAACAATTAGCTGGTATTAGTCTACATACAAAAACTGTAAGGGAGCTAGTGTTCTATTTGGTGTTGGCCATATTTGCTATTAGAAGCCACTGAACCAAACTGAAAGAAAAACACAAAATTGCATCCTGTTTACAGGAGACTAAATTAAACATTGCTTTTGTTACTCATGAGGCTTTCCTTTTATCAGTACAGAAAAAAAACTGTATTTGGTAATCTCCTATTAATAATTCCTTATGAGAACCTTGGCATTCTCAGTAGAATATTAGTGGAAAACATGTGTACAACATAAACTTTAGTATTATCCCTAATTTGGTGATTCTTTTTAAGAATTCAGTCTCATGTATTTCCTCTAGGGGAAGAAAATATGAATTACATCTGGTCAGAATTATAGAGATACACCTTGCCTTCAGGGCAAGAAAATGTGTATATACAAATAAATCTATTTTTGATGTTGGCAATAGTCCATATTCAAAAGCTTAGCCAATTTTCCTAATATAACTTCCTTGCTTTTATTAACAACTATAACAAGGTTTATAAAAACGGTTATCTGAAGATGTTTACAAATATTAATTCATATTAGGTATTTGACACATTTAATTGCTTTTATTTCATGTTATCTGGCCCAGGAATGAGTCAATTTTGTTTCAATTCCTTTGCATTATGGTTCCTACCATCTACTTAAATTTTGTCTGATAACAGCATTCTTATTGCAATAGGACTAGAAATTATAACAGTATTTTTGCTGATAGTGTTTTTGCTACTTTTAATATAAAGCAAGGATTTTAATGGCAATACCATTGTATAATAAATTGAGGCAGTAATACAAAACGACACGTGTATAATAATAACGCTATTTCTATAAGCAACACCATATTTATAAAAAAAACCCCAGTGCATATTATTTCCACTTAATTAAGGTTGCAAACCTTTCGTGAGGCTTGCTTCTCTTCTCACATTCTTTCTTTCAAATCGAAATGACATTTTTATTTATAGAGCTCCAGTCAAAGGACCTAACGTGTTTTTTTTTTTTTTAATAGCAATTTCCTATAGTTATTGCAATACTTGCTTTTTCTTCCTGGTCTCACAGAAAAACACCAAGTCAGCCCTGACACAGATGAAGACTTAGGAATTCCGTAAGTGCATACACGGACCCCAGATACGTTCCCTTTCAATCTAACACAGAGGAAGGGGCAGGGCGAACACAGCAGTTGGGGCGTCGAAAGTTCTGCAGCATGGACTGGAAAACGCGGTGCTGCCTTCCTTTGAGCTTCTTATTGGAAGAAGTATCCGAGGAAATGGATCTCCGGCTCTGGCCGCTCTGAGTTTTGATTAATTTCTCATGCTCCCTGATTTGTCTTTGTAGATGGTTCTGGATGGCGATTCCCAGGGACTCCGGGTCCAGGGATGCACCGTACACTTCCCAGGTCATTCCCTGCTCATCCCACACCACGTCCTTGACACGCTTGGACTGTTTCAACTGAAGCTTGGATTCCGCGCCGAGCTGCTTCTTCTTCTCTCCTGGAGTGAGTCCCACTTGGGCGGCAGCCGCCGTCACGTTTAACTTCTGCTCCTTGAGGAACTCGCTGACCCGGCTGGGCCTGCGCGGGCTGGCTTTGACCGAGCGCGAAGGGGTCTTCTTGCCAGAACCCGGGCTGGAGTCGCCCATGGCATCGGAGGGCAGGCTCAGGCTGGTGGCTGTCTTGGGCTGTCTGTTTTCTTCTAAGGCGCCCTCCTGGTTCTTTCTAACCGGGGAGGGGGTGGGACTCACAGCTGAGCCTGCGCCTCCACTTTCTTGACATTGGGGATTCAGCAGTCCGGTTTTGGCATCCAGGGCATCGGTGCCGGTAGACTCTGGTTCTTCTACTATCTCAGGAGACCTTGCGCTTCCTTTGTTGGTGGGATCCAAGCTCCCGGACTGGTCAGCTTTGCTGGCAGGGCCACAGGAGTCGGACCGTTTGCAATCTGGGTCTGTGTCGTGGCCATTGGTGGTTTGCGCTGCAAGCTCGGGTGGCTTGGTTTCAAATTTTCCCAATGCATGACTTGTTTCAGCTTGACTGCCTGCACTGCTGGAAATCTCGTCCATGGGGCCAGCTTTCAGGGAGCTGGAATGAGTACCCGAGAGCTGGGGAGCGCTGGGTTCTTCCCTCCCTGGAGTCATTCCTGCCGACCCCCTATCTTCTTTCCAGGCATCCTGGGCGTTACTGGAGGCCACATTGATGGATGAGGCTTTAAGCACCTCACCTGGCAGGCTCCCTGGTTTACTTTCCCCCTGGCAAGCTGTGGAGACAGCTGCAGCTGCCCGAATGTGCACCTCTGGCATGATCCCAAGGCACCGACCCGACTCCTGGGGGGCTGGCGTGCTGGCAGAGAGCTCTAACGTGTGGCTCCCAGGGCCGCCGCCGTGGCAAATAACACACAGCTGCTCTTGTTCAAAACGCCCGGGAGCAGGGCTTTCCTTTAAGAACGCAGCCAGGATGCTGGGGCTGGTGGAGACCGATCTGCTCTGGACACTCGCCACTGCCTGCACCTCCACGTCTTGCCGAGCCCGGCTGGGACCTGCCTTGATCTCACCTGCAGCTTGGTTGGTCATCGTACTGGCTTCTTTGAACCTTGACATCTGCTGTCGTGCCGGCGGCAGCCCCTTCTCTGGCTCTGGAGGATGTGCCGAACCTTCGCTAGCGAGGGCGGGTGGTGGAGGGGTCACAGAAGCTATGCCTTGGGAGTCAGAGGCAGTGACAGAGGGCTGCTTGTCCTCTGAACATCCATCTTCTCCGGCTGGAGGTGCACAGGACCTAGTCTCGGAGTCACAGATGGCTCCCGGCCTCTCCCCTTCAGGTCCACTCCCAGGAGCGTGAGCTGAACTGGACGCCTTAGCCGCTGCATTTGGAGACTGCACCCTTCCCTGCACTGCTTTTTGAGAAGGAAACTCACGGCACCCGTGATCTTTGTTGCTACAGGTGTCTCCTGCAGGACAGCTTGGCTGCTCAGGTTGCTCCTCATTTGAGGTCCTCTGTGATCCCACCAGGGAATCTTCAGGTACCGATGAGGGGCTGGCACCGCACTCCTCACCCGGGATGGTCTGGCGGGCGTGCTGATCGGCTGGCATTGGAAACGGTGCGTGTCCAAGAGCCTTTCCTGCTGCGGGACTTGGGGCTGGCGCTGGGGGCTGGCTGCTCCCTGGCAGCTGGGGACTGGCAGGAGAGTTGAGCGCAGGAGGTGCTTTCTCAGCTTCGTTGAAGACACCGGGGGAAGGCATGTCCGGCTGGGTGCTCTCATGGCCACGAGCCTGCATCAGGGGCTCGGCGGCTGCCGTGGGGCCGAGGTCTGCCTCCGCAGGGGCGCCTGCAAAGCCATTGGCGTTCTGACACAGGACAGCCGGGCGGTGCGGGGCTGAGGCCGTCCGCCCCTCTCCCAGATCCTCTTCTTTTCCAGCAGCAGCTGCAATCAGAGACGTTTTGGCCGCCCTCAGAGGGTCAGGTACAGTCCCCATGGACTTTCTCTTCAGGAACCCTCCAGAGCTCTCCCGGGAGCAGTGTTCCCACTGGGCTGCAGTGAGAGCTCAGAGTCAGACCCAGTCAGGGACGGTTCTTCTGAAGATCCAGCCTGTGAATCAAGGAAACAGGACCATTAATACGGTACATCATTTAAGGATTGAAAAATAGAGCACATTGTCATTTTTATAAGATCTCTGGAGCACAGTAAACCTTCCCTTCCCTTATCCGTTGATATAAGAGTAGACCTTGAGAAGAAACGTTTTGAAAAAAATATTCTAATTATACGAATATTATTTTGATATATTAGTTTCTGCTTGCATCCCACTGCTGCCTGGCAAGGAGGTATTTAATGTGTCTACTTAAGTTTGATAACTACCTCAAAAGTTAGTTGTGTAATCTGATTTACCAGATATCAGAAAATCCTGTAAATCTACTGCCATTGAATCAGTAAGTATTGAAATACCCCTCACCAGATATGTGAAATGGGATGTCTAGAAATAGATCTAAATATAAATGGGGACTTAATATATGACAAAAGACGCATTTCAATTTGGCAACGAAAGGATGCCAAAAGCCCCTATTTAATGTAGGGGCTGGTAAACTGTTTATTCATCTGGAAGAAAAGAAAACTAGATCTTCTTCTTATACCAATTCCAAAAATAAATCTTGGGTGGATTTAGATGGATTAAAAGTTAAAATGTAAACTAAGTCATTAAATATTTAATAAATAAAAATCCTGTAAGACAATCTAGGAATCATAAATGTAATCTAGGGGAGCTAGGCTTCTTTTGACAAGGTAGACACTGTAAGAGAAAACATAAACATAGGTGACTAAATAAAATTCAAACCTTTTGCATGACCAAATATACCATAAAAATACAATAGATTTGAAAAAAAAAGTTTGCAACTCTAAAGGACAGGCAAAAATGTCTATAATACAGCAGGAGCTCTTAAAAATTTACAAGGAGACCAAATAATCCATTGGAAAAATGGATAAAGAATATGAGAGCACCGTTTGCAAGATAGGAAATCCAAACAACCAACAAGCTTATGAAACGATGATTAAATTCTTTTGTAGTCAAATACATGCAAATAAAGTATCAATGAGATTTTTCTTCACACCAATTGCACTTGCAAAAATTTAAAAAAATAAAAAAGACTTTTAACACCACAGCCTGGGGAGACATAGGAAAAGAAAGTATTTTTTTATTAATTGTAGGCACAAATGTTTATTGTTACGGCTTTCCTAGGGAAGCAGTTTAGTTTTTAAAACTAAAAATACACATGTCCTTGACCCAGTGATTCCAACTCTACCAATAAAAATAAAACCCCCCGCATATGTGAATACAGATACAATTATGTTTATTGAAGTACTATTTATAGAGTCAAAAACTGGAAACAGACCGGTCCCTATGAATAGGGGGAATGGTAGAATAAATCATGACATAGCTCTACGGTAGAGTATTATGCAATCATTCAAGTAAATAACTAATTAGCCTATAATTTTTCCCATGGCAGGGATTTCCCTAAGGTATGGTGGAATGAGAAAAGCAAGGTACAGAAAAGAGCATGCACATTTTCATATTTGTAAAACAATGACCTAAAACACTCCATATGTATACACACATACACATGCAGATATATTTGTGTATGACTGCATAAATTCTAAAAATATTTAGAATAGGACATATTAGGTGTTAAACAGAGGGAGAGTAATGAGCTGGAGACAAGGAGGGGAGATGGTGGTACCCAAAGTTGGGAAAATGCTGAATTTTAAGAAATATATCTGATATGATTTAGGGAATATACTTACGTAAAATTATATGTGTGTTTAAGTATAAACACTTTTTAGAAAGGATAACTAGACACTATGTCATGTGAATAAAGCTATGGATCAGACATTAGTGGATGATTGTGTTTTAATATTGATCGCTAATAGGCTGTGTTAGTGACTCCACATTAACTCATTGGCAAAATGACTTGTATGATTTCTAAGAACACTTCCAGCTCCAAAACTCAAGGATCCTACTTCTTTGCATGTGATGAATAAAAAACTCAAAGGGCACAATCTTAACCCTGGCTCCAAAGTGTCAAAAGAAGGCAAAATCAAATCTAGCTGGACTCAGATTTTGAAAATACATTATTTTATCTTTTGGCCGATCTACTATCACATGAAATCTAACCCTAAATGGAACTTATTTTCTCCTCTAAGCCAGCTCTTCCTTCTAACTTCGTTATTCATAGGAATGGGTTGAATATTTTCCCATCCATGGTCTTGACGGCTTTCTGCTCATTCAAGCCACTTCTCTCTAGGTTTATGTTCCATTGCTTCCTTACTGAGTTTTCTGTTGCAAAATCACTTGCTTAGCCCAAGCCAGCCTTTCCCTCCCCTCTTTTGTACCTGTGTTCATTATACCTTTCTTTTCACTGTCTGCCCTCCTCATTCTCAAAAAGCCTACCCGTTCTTCAAGGCCCCACTTAAATCCCACTTCCTTTCTGAAGCCCTCTAAAGCTTTCAAGTCATAAAGTCTCTCTGTTTTTTAAAACTGCTACAGGTTGGTCATCTGTGTCCTTAGTATTGTGCTTTTCATGCATTGTTTTTGTACCATTGTGATTGTATAAATGCCTCATTTCTCCAAAAATATCTCAAGCCCCAGGAGGAAAAGGGAGAAACTTATTAATCCTTTTCTGTTCATTCCACAGGGCACAGCACAGGGTCCTGTGCATAAAAGGTTGTTAATTGATCCTGTTTTCTTCCAAAATGGCCATTATTAAAGCTCTGCCAAACTTCAAACTAATAGGGGATTTTAATTCATGGCATGAAATATTAATGAAAACAATTTAAAAAAGAGTGTTATTCTTAGAAGAAAATGGCAATATCTTATTTACAAAACTTTATGTATCTGTAATCCAGGTTTAGACAATTAAAACCAAGAACACTGGACACCTGCTATGAAAAGCTGGAAGGTCTCATAAAGCCAGGAGGACAAACCTCTCTTGTGCTGTAAGGCTGGTGCCAAGAAACCTAGTTTGCCAAAGACGATTGTAAAACATAAACAGCTCGAAGTTCAGCAACTGAAAGTTAAAAGACTTAGATGAGGATGACTTCATAAAACTCTCAGAAGTCATTACGCTTACTGCCATTTCCCCCACACAGCTGAATTGTGTTGGTTTAACTTTGAAAGGGTGTTTTCTTTCCTTCACTTTGTTAATAGAGGTTAAATTATCCAACCATTCAAGAATCAAGAAGAAAAGCCCAAACTGCATGGCTTAACACCTATAACTGGAAATCTCTTGATTTATTAGTAGGTAAGAAGTCAACACTACTCTCAAACCTATGTGCTGATGGAATTGTCTCGGTATCTCCATGAGCCTAGAAGAGACTCACCCCTCCATTCTCCCCTACCTTGCCTTACCCAATGGCAGAAATCTAGAGTCTCCAATAGGTCAGACTACTAGGGCATTTTAAAAGTGTATTATAGTTACTTGGTGGTTTAGAGTGAGGAGTATGTTCTTTATCATCAGTCAGAGTCCATTATGATAAAATTTAATAACTTCTAAAAATAAGGTTGCAAACAGGTGGCCCAAGACTGGATTCCTTCAGGAGAGGGGTGGGTATGCATCTGTGTGTGTGTCCTGCATGGTTTTCCCTTCCCTCTTCTCTCCTTCCCTTCCCTTTTCCTCTTCCCTTCCCTTTCTTTTCCTTCTTTCTCTTTTTAACTGAAGAGATCCTTCATACAAATCTGTTTAATAGATTTCTCCCTCGCTTCTAGGTAAAAATCAGATGGTTTGCATTTCCAGATGGCAACACTAGGTGGCGCTGAGAAGGGCTTCCCACTTCACAGGCATGGACCCTCCCAGGTCCACTTTCCACGTGCCGTGCTTCACTCCCTAAGGTTACTTAACCTCAGGTGCTGTGTGCAGTTGAGTCTGGGGACCTTGTTCTAAGTGTGCTGACAGAGTAGACTTCCCAGCCTAATTTTCAGTCCTCTGATGGCCATCTGATGTATTTAAGAACACGGACTCTGGGGCAGACTCCTTGGATGAGAATATCAGTTCCACTACCTACTGTAGCTCTGTGCGCTTCGGCAAGTAAATTAACCTCCTGGGTCTCCGGTTTAATCTATAAGTTTAGGATAATAACAGCACTGCCTCATTGGGTTGTTGTGAGGAATAGATTTGGCGTTCAGAACTTACATGGTGCTTAATATATGTCGGCCTCTTTTGAGAACCTCAATATTTAAGCTTTGATCTGTGTTAAAGAAAAAATTATTCTGACCCTTGTTAAACTGTTAAGAAGACTTCGTTCAGGACTTTTGTGGTAGATGCCAAGACTATCACAATAAGGTAAAGAGATCGGGCTCAAATCCAAATACAACAAGGATAAGTAGAGATTTACAGTCAAGGAGCCGGTTGGGGGGAGGTGTCAGTGGACGGAAAATTACTAAGAGGAGACGTTGAAGGCAGTGGGATTCTTGCTAAACCACATAACGAAATTCTTGCTGAAGGCACAGTCGACCAGGGTGATCAGATATCGAGGATGGAGAATTCTCTAAACTGGCTTAGCAAGATTCTTGCTAAAACTGGACTCTGCAAAGGATGAACACAGAAACCCAAGGGTGGGACCTCATTGAGAAGAGGGCTCAGAGAAGCCTGACTAAAGTCTTTATCATCTGTACCAGCAAATAAGGATTTTCTTAAAAGACTCTTTGCAGCATTACACATTCCTTCTGAACCGGTCATAAATGGCACAGAAGCTAATGGTATCTCTACATGAGTTTCTCTTTGAGTGGGAACTGTACCCTTGATAGCGGATTCCTTTGGTACTTCTGTCCTTAAAATTGTGAGCAAAGATTTAAAGCCTTGTTCCAGCAATGCAGCAAGACTATGAGATAATCATTATCCACCTTTTACAGGGAAGGAAACTGAGGCCCAGAGGTTAAGTGGCCCACTCAAAGTGGAATACCTGAAATTCCTGTTGAACTGAATTCTAAGGGATGCTAATGCCCAGGCCCTTTCTATGTTTCCTTATTAACTGTAACTCCAAAAAGAAAATGAAAAGCAAAAATTAAAAAATATATATATATATATTTCCAGAGGAGAGGGAACCTTCTTTTCGCAAGTGGTTTGCAACCCAGGGGGCAGCCTACGTGGCATTAACACTGACTACAATGACATTCAGAACTGGACACCTCAGGAAAAGTCCAGCTTGTTGAAAGCTGGCACTGCCACGGCTTACTCTGAAAAGAGTGGGTTCCACTACTATGCCACACTGCCTATTTTCATAGCAGACACCCACACTTAATAAGAAAGGCAGCAGGGAACCTCAGCCCTTTGTGACTTCCTCCGAAGCTGTGCTGGAGGGAAGAACATTAGCCAGAAAGCATGGGGAGAGGCTTGGTGGCCCCAGAGCAGCGGGATGCTGGTGTGTTTATTGCAGGTCACCACAACGGTTCTGTGGGCAGCGATTTCCTTCGCCCGCTTCAGAACTGCCGCATTGCTAGCACACCGGCCCCAGGACGTCGTCGTATCTCTTTAGTGTTATCTGGAAAGTGTTACTGGGACTTCGGTGAGCACCCTCTGTCTCCAGCTCCCTGACAGCAGTTTTCAGTGCTCAGACAGCTCATGCAAAGACCCTTAGAGAACAGCGATACAAAAGAGATTGCTAATCCTCAAGAAAAGGGTAAAGAAAAAAAATGTCATCTGGCATCCTATTCAATCCAGCCTGACTTGCTCCCTTTAATCGGGAACCTTCGCCTAGATCATTTGCATTCTGAACCGAGCAGATCTCGCCAGTGCACGGTTTCAAGGAGCAGTGATTCAATCCCAGGAAACACCCACAGGCTGAGAAGAGCAGTTCCTTCTTTCTTTACAAAAATCATACCCTGGCACTGATAGCTGCCTGAAATGCACTTTTCAAAGATACTAGCTGAAGAAGTGTGTTCTTCCCTTCAAACTGCGGCTACAGCAAATCAGAACAGCTGAAGAGAAAAGAAAGCTGCCTTGCCTGGTGCCGCTAACAGTGCCGTGTGGGCTTTCAATGCCAACAGTTACTTTAATAAAAGGCTCGTGAGAAATGAGCCGCAGCCCTTCTCTCTATTCAGTTCTTCTTTTGTCCAACATTGTTCTAGAAAAATGAGCGCACACCCTGTTGTCTTACTGAATTCCGCTGTAAGCAGGACTGGCCACAACCCAAGAGGTTAAAAAAAAAAGGGGCTTGCAGGGGCACAAAGACCCCAACTGTCCACCCCCCTCCCTCTGTCAATCTGAACAGATGGCTTCTAAATTCACAACAGATTAGAATCCTACAGCACAGCAAGCACTTATTTCCTGCTTTCTCTGTTCCAGACGCTGTTCTGTATGTGAACTCATTTAATCCTCAGAACGACTCGATGAGGAGGGTCCTACCATGAGCTCTGCGTTGCAGATCTGGAATCCGAGGCGAGGTCACACCAGCAGTAAGTGGCGCAGACAAGATTTAAATCGAGACCTGCTGGCGCCTGAGCCCATTTTGTTAGTCACTTTTCCAGAGTGGAGAGAGAGAGAGACATTTTTTGTGGAGGCGAGCTCAATGACTTGGGCAAGAAGCATCGTCAGATGACAAGAGAAGCAACAGACAACTCGAGAAACATAATGGTACAGGAACATGGAACCTTTCAACCCTATTACTCACTCAGGCTAGTAAGGGTAAGTTAGGAGATACAGAAATTCCTGCTCTTCATAATGATCCAGCCAATTCGGACATTTTTTAAAGGCAACAGGCTCTTCTGAGAATGAGATGAAAACTAGGAACCCTCTAGAAACACACACACGTCTGCAGATCATTTTAGGGGTTCGTGCTTGGGGTAGGGGAGGAAAAATTCTTTTTCCTGATACCTTCCCAGGTTCACTGGCTGGGGCCTATAAATTGGACTGACAAAAGACAGATCAGCAAAAGAAAAGCATACAGATGTATTTAATGTACGTTTTATGTGACGCAGAAGCCTCCATAAGGAAATGAAGACCTCAAGAAATGATTAAGCCTGAGCATTTTTATAACGGGCTTGACGAAGAGCAGAAGGTCATGGGAAAACATGATAGAACAAAAGGGTGTGCGTAAATGAGGGGAAACTTAGCAAGGCCTGTTCTTCAGACTGCGCTTGGAGTCCCTCTGGGTATAGGAAGGGCGGCTGGCACACGAGGGTCTTATGGACCTGCTCTGGGGACAAGGGGGAGGTCAGAGAGAGTCCTTCTTATACCTGCGATTTCTCAAATTCCACCAGCTTAAAATAGTCAATATGCCAAAGCACTCTATTTTGGGGTAGCATATTCTGCATCCTGTCATTGGAAATCTTTCCAAGACTACACATTAATATCCTTTTCTTGAAGGCATCAGAAAAATGTCACAAAATGGAATTTGCCTGCCTCAAAGAGTTGTTCTAGAGCTCAGATGCAATAATAGATGTTGGACACTTAGCATGGTGCTTAGAAGATGACAGATAAGCAATCACGAATTATTACTATTTTTAAAAATTATTGTTTTGGCATAGTTTACTTATGAAGGCAGAAATTATGCAATATATTTTTATAGAGAGTCCATTTTAAATGGTCCAACATTTAAATAAGTTTACTGTATGTTCTTCCAAGCCTCAGTCTAAATACTATCATTTGAAAAAGTAACATTGAACTAACTTGAAAATTAACACAATGAGCTCTATTCTTTTTAGATCAGGTGGGAGGAAGAGACTTTTGTGTCCATTTTCAGCAAAAAATCATTTTTTTAAAAAAAATCTGGGCCGGGCGCTGTGGCTCACGCCTGTAATCCCAGCACTCTGGGAGGCCGAGGCGGGTGGATCCCTCGAGGTCAGGAGTCTAGACCAGCCTGAACAAGAGCAAGACCCCATCTCTACTAAAAAAAAAGACAGAAATTAGCTGGACAACTAAAAATATATATAGAAAAAATTAGCCGGGCATGGTGGCACATGCCTGTAATGCCAGCTACTTGGGAGGCTGAGGCAGGAGGATCACTTGAGCCCAGGAGTTGGAGGTTGCTGTGAGCTAGGCCGACACCACAGCACTCTAGCCCAGGCAACAGAGCGAGACTCTGTCTCAAAAAAAAAAAAAAAAAAAAAAAAAAAAAAAAAAAAAAAATTCCGAACTCTTCTCCAGAAAGGATGATTAAAATATACAGGTTTTGTTATTTTTACCTTCTCTAATCAAGCTGGGCTCTTATCATTATCTACTTGGTTTGCCCGACATACATTCAAATCTGAATGTTTTCTTCTTCTGCAATTCAGCTTTGAAGGACTTCGACTGCAAGCTTATTTTAATTGCGAAGAGAATGCAACAGGATCTCCGGGCTAAGTGGTGGTTCAACAACAAGTTAATAGAAGTGAAATAGGCAGGCTTCATTTGCATGTTTTTGCATTTGCATTTTAAAATCCTGTGTGAGATACGATCAAAGCTGCTCAGCCTCTCAATTTTCTGCAGGCTATATTTGGCACCAATAATATGCCACTCAGCCTCCCAAACCATTGTTCTTGTCCTTGCCGCGTTCCTGCCTGGCCTTGCTGACCTTGCTGCCCGTTTCCCTGGCTGCCATACTCCCCTGTCTCCCCCACCCAACCATCTGGTTCTCCTTAAAACTAGGCCTTCCCTCCGCCTGCTTTCCTTCTGGCCAAGACATGTTCCAAGTGCAGCGGTGGACACCTAAGTGGGAGATCCCTGCCCCCATATTTGCTGTGAGGAATGGATATGGAAAGGGAGCTGTTCACGGAGCTGGTCCGCTGGGTCTCTTCTGCTCCCAGAGGACACAGAGAAACCCAAGAAAAGGCAAAGTTGTGAATTCCATTCCTCGGGGCCTTGTGGTCTATATCTGCTGCTGCGCTGCCCTTTTGCTGTTGGTAAGAAAAACCCGAGTGTCCGAGAGAATCTGGGGTGCTCTGTTCTGCAGAATAAATCGTCTGTTTGCTGGGGTCCGGATCTTCGGGTTTGGTCTATGAGTTGTGATTAAATAAAAGAGAGCTAATGAAAGGATCTCTCCCT
>RJWJ010040168.1:0-14141 GCA_004363605.1 Indri indri | reverse complement strand
GGAAAGGCTTTGAAACTGAGGACTGTGCAAATTTAAGGTTCCTTGGGGGTGAAAATATTAACCCATCTTCTGCGCAAAGTTTAGCAGCAGGGGGTTGAGGGGAGGGAGTGATTCCTCTTACAAAGAACCAGGCCAGCCCCTGAGACTCCAGTGTGGAAGCCCAGGCACCAGGCCTAGAGGCTGAGCCCCCTGAATGCCTGGGGCAGCAGCTGATCCACTTGTGTCTCCAGGGAGGAGGAGATGGATTCCCTTCCCTTGGTTCCCCTCCTAAAGAGGTGGATTCTGACATTGGGGTTTGCACACTAACACACATTTCAGTTCCTACAGCTACCATGGGAGACACCGTCGTCATCTGAGAGTGAAGTACCAAGGCTCTGAGAGTGCGCATGCTCAGTGCCACAGCTTGTCAGTGGCAGAGCCCAGTTTAAATCAAGAACCCCTGTCTTGGTCTCTGGCATTCTCCTCATTCTTCCATGATGCCTTTGTCCCCTAAGCTTGGACTCATTCTCCTGCCACACGCCTAGATCTCTGAGTGTTCCCTCCCTCTGCTCTCTAGTCTGTGGTCCTGTGCATTTTTGGGTGGGAGCGGGGTGTCCAGGAGAGGGGCAGACCTTTATGAGTAGAGACACGGCCCTCCAGTGACACATTTTGACAGCCCCAGTGGCCACTGCTCTGTGCTCTGTGCTCTTGCCCCTCACTCTTGCTCTGCCTATGGAATAAACATTGACACAGAAGATGTTGGGGTCATGAGAGTTTTTTAGTGAAATAATTTTCCCTTTATCAGTCCCAAAGGAAAAAGTCTCACCTGGAGGTAAGAGTGTGTGTGTTGGTGGGAAAGGGACTCCGAAGTGTGAGCTGCCCATCTCCTAGGGACCCAGTGGGTCAAGAGCCTTTGGTTCCAAGGGCAGGGATGCTACCTCATTCACCCGGGTGTCCAGAGCCTGCCCGATGGTCCGGTACACAGCTGGCACTCAGTACATGCTGGTTAAATGAATGAATGATGACAGCTGTGAATGATCAGCTCACCTGCCTTGTTTCCCTGCTCTCTGCGCCTCCAGCTCTCACTTTCTCCCACTCAGGATCCCTTGCATATCTCCTCCTGGGTCTTGTCTCCCACCCATCGGCCTCCCCACCCATCTGAGCTCATCTCTGTCCTCCTGCCCCGCCCTACGCACCCTTCTTCCCCATTCAGCGGCCTGCCCAGTGATAAGAGCAGTTTAGCTGCTGGGGCCCAGATAATGCTCCTTTCCAGCCCCTGCCCCTGCTGAGTTCCCTACCCTGTGACTTTACTAGGTTGGCCAATTTGACGCAACCTTTGTCCCGGCAAATAAGACAAACCCCCCTGAATTCAAGTCCTCAATTCAAGGTGGCTCCTGGAGAGAGTCTTTGGTGATAAGCATTTCAGAGGGAGTAAGAGTGAAAGATACTGTCCCGGCAGTGAGCCCTGAGCCTTGCCCAGGCAAGGAGATGCCATCAGTCTCGCCTCTGTTGGTCTCCAGGAGGCCGCCTGCCTGGCACTGTATTCTCCCAGGTGGGAAATCCGAATGAGAGGGTGCAGAACAGCCCCGTGGGCTGTAGAGCACGCACTGGGACTATTCCTGTCTCTCTGGCTCCTGCCTTCCTGCCCAGCCACATACCTGGCTTTCTGCAAAGTTCCTATGACTATTTCTGAAAGTCCCAGGGATGTCTCATGTATGTCTCAAACTAGTCCCAGCCGCATAGTCAGCCATCTGCCCTCTTCCCAGTGCTGTCCCCTCTAGGACTCCTCACTCTGAGCTGCTCCTGTCACCTCCCAATGGGCCCCCACCACCTCCTGCATCCATTTCTGCTGGGCTTCACACTGCTAGAGGCCTGTGGGCTCCCAAGCTTGGATCCAACTGAAACAGAGCTTGAGTTCATCTTGGATCTCCTTCCCACCTTCATCTTTGAAATAGTTAGAAAAAATGTAGTGGATTTAGCTATATTTGCTGAGCACCTACTCTGTCTTTAGCACTTTCATGTGAGTTTTCTCATTGTGCCTTCACCAAATCCTCAAAACCACCTTGCAAGGTGGCTATTACTAGTGTCTTAACCAGGAGCCCGCTCAGACCAGCTGGTATAGGAGGAGAGGTTTATAGAAAGGATTCATCACAGACCCTCCAGGGAAAAAATAAAGTGTAGCTGCTTCACGGCTTGCAAACATTTTAGAGGGGAGGTGTGAGCAAAGTCACATCGATGGGTCTCTGTTGTAGTTACTATTGGCATTGCCCCATCCCACTTGGTGCCTAATGTGTGCCTATGAATTTGCCTTCTCTTGCAGCAGTAGCTACACTCCTGACTCAAGTGAATAAATGTATAGGCTGGCCTCAGTTATAGGATTCTTTCAAGACTCTGAGGTTAAGAGTGTGGCACACAGAATAATGACCCCTCCAAAGATATCCATATCCTACCTAGCAATTCCACTCCTAGATAGAAATTAAAACAGAAATGAAAACAGATGTCCACCCAAGAACTTGTACACAAATGCTTATTTCAGAATTATTTATAATAGCCAAAAGATGGAAGCAACCCAAGTGCTCATAGACAGATGAATGGATAAACAAAATGCAGTATATCCATATAATGGAATAACATTAGACCATAAAAAAGAAGGAAGTATAGTACTACTGACACATGCTACAACTCGGACAAACCCTGAACATATTCTAAGTGGAAATCAGATGCAAAAGATCACATATTATATAATTATGTTCATATGAAAGTCTAAAATAAGGAAATCTATAGAGACAGAAAGTGGCTTAGCAGTTGCTTAGGGCAGGGGATGAGGGGTAGGTGAGAGCTAAAGGTTATAAGCTTTTTCTTGAGATGAAGAAAATGTTCTAAAACTGACTGTGGTGATGTTTGCACATATCTGTGAATATACTAAAAACCACTGAATCGTACGCTTTTTACATGGGTGAATTGCCTAGCATGTGAATTATATTTCAATAAAGCTATTACAAAATAAACCAAAAATAAGTCCAGGTCCTAATCTCTAGGACCTGTGAATATGTTACTCTACATGGCAAAAGGGACTTTGTAGGTGTGATTAAATTAAGAATTTGGAGACGATGAGATTATCTGGGGGGCCCAATGTCATCACAAGGGTTTTTATAAGAGGGAGGCAGGAGGCTCAGAGACAGAGAAGATGTGAAGGCAATAGCAGGAAGAACCGGGTGGGGAGAGAGATTTCAAGACTCTACTCAGCTCTGCAGATGGAGGAAGCGGCCATGAGCCAACGAATGCAGGCAGCTTCCAGAAGCCGGGAAAGGCAAGGAGACGTATTTTCAGAAGCACAGGGGGAGAGGATGGCAATGACAATAATAAAATGACATTTAGTGACTGCCTACTGTATACGAGGCACTAAGAGCTGCTTTACAGGCATTATTTTAGTTAATCCTTGCAAGTCGATAACCCCCAATTCACAGACGACAAAGCTGAGAGCTGGTGAGGCCAGGTGGCTCGCCCCAGGTCACACGTAGGCGGTGGTAGAGCTGAGACGGGAGCTCTAAACGGCTGAGCTCCCTGCCTCCTGAGCCCAGCTGCACAGGCTGGAAGCCCTTCCCCCAGATACAGCTTCTCCTGGAAGCTTCCCAAGCTGGAGGTGAGGGGAGCAGCAAGCACAGTGCCAGCGCCGCGCTTCTCCAGCCAGGCACAGGCCTGTGGCCTTGGCTGTGTTCCCATCTGGGGAGAGATGAGCTACAGGGCTGAGTGAGCCGCCAGCAGAGATGTTCCCGCCTGCCCAGCCGCAGAGATGGGCCTGCGCCTCCAAGCCTGGCCCCAGGAGGGCTGCCCCTCACTATCTTCCTCAGGGACCAGGCCACATGGTTCCCCCCGGGTGTGGTGGGAGAGAGGGTGTTCAGGAGACTCCCTCTGACCCGAGACTATGCAGCAGGAGGGGAAAATCCCAGGTCAGTAACAGGGTCTGTGGTTTCTTGGGGAAAACCACAGAAAACTCACAGCTTAGGATGGCAAAACCCACAATCCCCACTGCACAGGGCGTGGCAGCCTAAGGGAACCTGGGCTGCCAGTATCTACACTGGCACAAGACTCCACCGGCAGCGTCTTCTGCTTGCAGCCATCAGCTCTTTTGCCTGACAGGAACCCCTGCACGGTGGCTGTGCTACCGATGGCCCTTGCAAAGGGGAATTCCATGGGGGAGGAAGAGGAAGGCGTTGTCTGGTAGCCTACTCTGGCCTCTACTAACCGGTGGCCAGGCCGGGGAGGGGGAGGCTACGGCAGCTTTGATCCCGCGGCAGCCTGGAGCAGCTCCTCCAGCCTCGGCTTCCAGCTCACCCTCCTTGGCAGGCTTCCCGCCCTGGCCTGGGGGCCCCTGCCCTTTCCGGGCCTCTGCAACCCCAAGGCTGGCTGGAGGTGGTGGGGCTGCCACCGAGAATTCCCCAGCCTCCAAGGGTACAGGCCTGGCTGCACTGCTTGGCAGCAGCCCTCCCAAGCAAGGCCCCGGGGACTGCGTGGGGCTTGGGAGAGCCTGTGGCCATAGAGCTGTGCGCTGGGCACCACTGCTGGTTTCTGCGGTAGGCCCTCGCGGAAACCCCCATTATGCTTTTCCCCTGAAGCCAACAATGTGCCTGGAGTCCATTCCCCAGCTATTAGCTCACTGGACAGTCTCCGGGAACTGGGCCCGATGCTGCTTCCTCCCATAAAACAAAGCTATAAACCATTGTTCCTGCCCTCCTCTGTCTGGGGGCCCCACTGCCCCCGGCGGGCCCGCCTCCCAAGGCCAAGGTCAGAACTCACCACTGAGCCCGGCAGCCAAGCAGAGGAGCCTTGGCAGGCTGCCCTCTGTCACCTCCCCATCTGCTCAGCCTGGGGGAAGGATGAGGGTAGGGCAAAGCAAGGGTGTCGGAAATCCTTCTTCCCATTTCCAAATGGGGAAACTGAGGCTAGCCAGTAGGATGACTTGCCAAAGCCTTGCCCCAGGTGTGGGATCACAGATGCTAGCTCCTGCGATTCTTACCCACATTTCCAAGGCACATGTCTCATTGTGCTAGTTTATAAGTGAGGAAACTGAGGCTCAGAGGGCCAGGTGATTCTGTAGAGTCACGCAGGGCGAAGCGGGCAGCAGGGGTTCCACCTCTGGCCAGTGGCATCCCTCCCCCTTCCCTGCGCCCTCCCCCCGGGGCCATCGCCCAAGTGCTTTGGCAATGAACCTGGACCCTGACCACAGATACCCTCGGGTGAGTGCTGCTAGCCCAGAGGGGACGCGGTGGAGATACCAAGAGGGTGGACTCGGGGCCAGTCAGCTCTGGGTTCGTGCCTGGCTGAGGGACCTTGGGCGAGTTATTTACCTCCCTAAGCCTCGCCCTCCTCATCGTTAAAGTGGGTCTAATGATCGCACGCGTGGTGCAGGGTTGTTGTAAAGATGAGTGAGGTCGTGTAGGAAAAGGCTCTGTGTTGGGTGTAGGTTTTGTGCGCCTCAGTATAGGAGCTGTCCTTGCGACTGTCGTCATCCCAAGACCCAAGGCGAGGCATCCTCTCTCCTGCTAACCAGCGCTCTCTCTCTCCTAGGGTGCCATTTCAGGCTCAAGGAGCCCTGGCCGTGGGAGACGGACCAAAAGTCCAGGGTTTGACACTGATCTCCGTTTTACAAGTGTGTCTCAAAGGCACGAAGGCACAGTCCCCTGCCCTTCCCAGGGCTTTGTACCTGAGCCTTCCAAGCCTCTGCCTTGGCCTCCCAGCCTAGGAGTAGGGACGGTCACTACTGTGTCGGGACAAGGGTGCGCCCGCTCCCTCCTCCTCCTCCCTCGGCATCTGCGCTCTGCCAGGCGTTGGGCTGCACGAGGCTGTCGAGGCTGTTGAGAGTGAGGACAGGTCCGGGCTCGAGGACAAGTGTTACCTCTCAGATTGGGAGCCGCAGTCAGCAGCCGCGAGCCCCGCCAGCCCTGGGGCCCAAGGAAGACCAGGAAAGAGCGGGGAGGGCTCAGGCTCACAGTGTCCTTTCCTGATGGGGCCAGAGAACCTGCCTGCCCAGCTCCGGATCCCCTGTCGGTGCTTAGGCCTCGGTGCAGACGGACCCACTGTCGGTCAGATAACCGCCCCTCTGGCCGCTGACCCCGCAAAGTGTCCTCGGCAGGGGAGGGAAGCCGTGCGGAAGCAGCTGGCCCTGGCTGGGCCCAGGAACAACTCTCTGGGAGCTTGGCAGGCAGGTCTGGAAGAAAGAGCTTCTTTCTCTCTCCCACCCTTTCAACGGCCTGGCTCTAGTGGCAACATGTATCACGGAATTATTATTATTATTTTTTCCATTCGGGATATAATTATAGCAGCTCCAGGAGCAAAGCCTCACACCCTCAGCACTGCGGGGGAAGCTCAGCGTGTAATTACATCACGGAGTCATCCCATGCCACCCTCTCCGTTCTCTCCTCTTCTCTGCGCCCAGCCCAGCCCAGCCCAGCGCAGCCATGCTCCACCCCGACAGACGTTTATGAGACTTCTCTGGCTCCAGGCCAGGAAGATCATTTTAACTCCCTCCCCACCTCCCACTCCCTCTGGGAGGCCTCCCTTTTAGCTGCATCCTTCCCCAGGTCCAAACCAGCCACCCCTCTGCTTGGAGCCCCGACGGCTGGGCTCACTGGCCTAGAAGCGCCTTGCTCTGGATTCTCAGCCGAGGGCATGCAGATCCCTGGCAGCCGAGGGACCAGTGTCAATGGCTGGACAGGGCGGAGGCGGTGCAGGGACCTGGATGTGCAGGGGGCTTTGGAGTCAATTCTCTGCCTGGGCCCCACGTCCAGAAACTCCCTCCGGCTCCACTGCCCTCTGGGGGCAGAGAAGGGCAACCTCAGCGACGCTCACCAGGCACGGAGGGTCCTGGGCCTGCCTCTCGCTAGGAAGCCCAGCTGTGGGCTCCTCCAGGAGCTGCCCAGTGGCGGGCAAAGGCGGCTTGGTTACACACTGGCTTCTTGGCCATTTTTGCTGTGAGTGGCACAGGGCCGTGGAGATAAGGTGACAGCCTCCCCGCCCAGGGGCCCCAGAGTGGAGATACCGTAGCCTTGTTCTCCTTCCGGAAGCGGTGACTCGTGGCGGAGGCAGGGTGGGAGGGCGCCTGCTGCCCTGTCTCTGCAGGAACACATCCCAGGAATGCTGCAGCCTAAGAAAGGCCTGGAGGACCTGGGGAGAAGGACGGCCACCCGCAGTCCAGAGGGCCACATGACTCCCGCCAGGATTGGCACGGCGTGAGGATGGGGACAGCCTGCTGTCCCCTGTCAGCTGCTCCACTATTTCCCAAATTCTCTTTTGGCAAAACCATTTGATATTTACATCCTGGGACCCCCCTTTTTTTTTCCATCGAGTATGCTTCTGTTTAATCCAGTCACTCAGGGGGTTCAGATCACCTGCAGAGTAGAGAGGATGTGTGTGAGGTGGAGTATGAGAAGGCCCACCGGCTAGAACGGTGAACTCTGCCTGGGGTGCAGTGGAGTACTAGAGCAAGCTCCCGGAAGTGACATTTGGACCAGACCTTGAAGGATGAGAAGCTCCCCCAGTGGATGAGCTGAAGAGGGCACTCTGGGCCCAGCCAGTGTTGACAGAAAAAGATGCAGAACACCCAGCCAAATTGAAACTTCAGATAAACAGTAAAACAATTTTAATACATGTCCCAAATGTTGCAGGAGATGTGCTTACGCTAAAAAGATGTTCCTTATTTATCTGAAATTTAAATAACTGGACATCCTGTATTTTGATCTGCTAAATCTGGCAATCCCAGGTCCGGGAAACAGCAGGAGCAAAGATAGACTCGGGGCATTTGCAGGGAGGAGGAGCCACGAGGCTGGTGAATTGGTTTCACTGCAGGTCCTGACTCAGCTCAGGATCGCAGACCACCGGCCAGCAGGAGCCCACACCCAGGCCGTTGCTCTTAGCTACCGCTCCAGCTCTTCCTTCCAGGACCACCTCGTCACCAGCTGGAGAAACCGAGTTTCAAGTATCCACAATTTCTTCTTTTCTTTCTCAAGACTCTGCGTCCAGCCCTTGACTGGATTGTCGAGTGCAGTCATGTACCAGGCACTGGGCTCAACACTGGGATACAGCGGCACGTGAATGGACACAGCCCTTAACCACACAGAGTTTACTATGTAGGCGTTTTAAAACCTCTTTTGACAGTTAATGTGATGGGTGGGCATAGACAGTAAAAAAAAAATGCACATGCAAACACATACAAACTGAATGTCTCCTATCCTCTTTTTTTCTTTTTTTTTTTTTAATGTCTATTTCAGAGAAAGGAAATTTCTGAGCCAGAGACCTCCTCTGGAATTCTTAACTCCTTCCACATTTCCAGCACGGAGCTGGAACAATTGAGTTCTCGAAGTTCTCTCTGTCATCCTGTCTCGTGCACCGATTGACAAGACCCTGGGAAGACAGCACTCTTAGAGGATACGCAGGAAGGAGGAAAGTGGCTGCTCCAGGCCCCGAGTGCCATCTGATGAGGGACACAGAGCGCACACGAAAAACAAACACCCCTCCCACCATCCAAAACCACCTATCGTACAAATACTGAGTGAGGAACGCAAATGGGCAGCAACAGCGCCCTTGTCTCTGTCAAGGCTAACGGTGGCCTCCAGCGCTGGGCACCTTCTGTATCCTGAGCACTTTTACACGCACGCATGGTCCCATTCAGCGTGTGCCCCGGGACAATCCTGTGAGGTTGACACTATTGTTAACCCCACCTGACAGTTGAAATGACAGCCCAGAGAGAGTGGGTGATTTGCCCAGAGTCCGACAGCAGGCACCCGGCGGGGCTGGGATGAGGTTGGGGCTTTGAGACTGCGGAGCTCGCACACTTGACCACGTGCCAAAGACACGGAGAGATGGTCTGTGCCACCGAAGGCTGAGTAAATACAAACGTGTGTGCGTTTTCACGAGTGCGTTTGTAGTCTGCACCGGGGGACTGGTTGCAGCCAACCCTTTCACTGGCTGAGGGCCGTCATTGAGCCAGGAGACTTTAATTAAGTAAACTAGCTCAAGAGTGGAAATGTAATCTCCCCCCGTTTTTCCCTCCTGCTCTGGGGGATCGCGGCCTGGTCTGGAATCTCCACAGTAATAATTCTTAAAGGGTGGTCCCCAGACCAGCAGCATCCACATCACCGGGGAACATGTTAGAAACACACAGTTTCTGGCCCCCCTGTGATTTCTACTGAATCAGAAACTTGGGGAGGGTGTGGGGTAGGGCCCAGCCACCTGCATTTAACAAGCTCAGGTGATTCTGATGTTCTAGAGGCAGATCCCTTTCTAGCTACTGAGAAGTTTCTAGGGCCTTTGCTCTCCCAGGGGGGCAGGAGGTAGCCCTAAGGGGTTTGTGGTTGGGGTTAGAGCTCACTTAGTCTAGCGCTTGGCAAGTGACAGATGCTTAATACACGTTCTTTGGATAAATGAGTAAGTGGCACCCAGGGTCCAGAATCTCTCACCATGTCAGGAGAGGAATATCACTAGTGTTACACCTTGGCTCAACCTCAATGCCAGAATCCTCAGGAGTTCAGGCCGACCAGAGGCCCCGGAAGAGCAGAAGGGTGAAATTTTATTTCCACTTAAGTCTCAGGATGAACACAGACCACAAGAAGGGCTCACCGTCCTTCTGATCTTTGGTGTTTAAAGCAGGTGTCAAAGGATTCAAAGTTACCACAGGGATGGCTTCTCTAGTGCTATGCTGATGAACCAACTCTCTGAATGAAAGGCCCTGGCATGTAGCATTTGCCGATTCCCGTAGTGTAAACACTTCCTCCATGGCCCATGGATTTGCATGTCATGAGCTCACTCCAGCACACCATGGGCCCTGTTAGCCTTTGCTAGCAACCTGTTTAAAACCAAAAGACTACTTATTTTTTTTAAAGCATACAAGTAATATATACGTATGAAGAAAATCAAACAGCACAGAGGGCCTAAAATGAGAAATCTTCCCTGGTACCCTCAGTCCTACCCCCAAAGGAAACTGTCATCAGTGGTTTCTGGTTGTGGTTCTACTAATGGTCCCTTCCACAGCTGCAGATGGTAAGCTTAAAGTGCCATGTATTGGCCTGTCATCCTCAGGGCCCACTGATGCCATGGCTTGGAAGACAAGGAACATAGCTCCCCTCGAGCACCGCCCACTCCCCCCCAAACCCCTGCCACCCTCCTCCACCCACCTGGTTATTTTGACGATACTTTGCAGTTCTTCTCTTGGTTACTTCATGTCTTTAAGTAATAACAGCAGTCATTCATCTAGTCTTTGTTCTTAGAACAGGGGCCGTTGTAAGCACTTGAGATGTATTAATGATTGAATCCCCACAGCAGCCCTTTGAGGTAGGTACTATTTTCATTCCCATTTTATAGATGAGAAAACTGAGGCACAGAGAGGTTAAGTAACTTGCCAAAGCTACTAAAAGGTAGAGATAGGATTTAAACCCAGTTTGTCTCCAGAGTCCATGTTTTTAACCTCTCGAGAAAGGTTATAGAAAGTTACTTACTTAGTATGGGGGGGACAGTTGCAGGGAGAATGACTATAGGAATATAAATAGGTAAGCCAGGTGTTGTCTATTTGCCTTTATTGCCCTTCGAGAAAATAAGTCAGGGGAAGGATAATGTCTACACAAACCTGTTTCTGATCTATCGGGTAGACAGAGATGCCCACAAAGCTTATCTTGGGGCTGGAACGGTTCAGGGCTCTGTCCACCCTTAATTTAAACATGGGGGGTGGGAGTTGCTAATGATCTGTGGTCAAAATATCATTTGTATTTGCATATGAAGGGACCAGGCAATTTAATGAAATATATCTATGATGTGGGTTTTTGTTCCCACCCACTCATCCTGGTGGGCTCTTTCAAACTGGACGGTTTGAGTCTTTTTTCAGATTTGGGAAACCTTCTTTCATTATTTCTTGATATTAATAACTTCTTCCCCTTTATTTTCTTTATTGGATGTTGGGCTCCTTAGATTGGTTCTCTGTCTCCATTTCGGTCTTTTTGGCTTATATTCTGGGAAACCGATGTGCCTTTTTCTTCTAGCCCTTATATTAAATATTTTATTTTAGCAATCACAGTTTTAATTTCCAAGAAACTTTTTTCTTCTTTGATCGTTCCTTTTCCACATCAACCTGTTTTGGGTTTATAGACACGATCCATATCTTCTTGGATCACTCTGAGGTTACAAATTAAAATTATCTTAGAGTTCCCTGAATTAGCTCCGTTTCCTTTGGGGACAGTTGTTCTGGTTTTTTATCTTGATTTGTCTTCTTCCTGAATTTTTGGTTCTTTGAAGTCTGCTGGCATTCAGCATTCATTTGCTGGAGTTACTTTCATTGAGCCTGTCCTCTGTGCCTGTGTGTGTGTGCGTGGCTGGGAATATGATAATGAAAAGTCCTTGTCCTCATGGAGCTTTCTGCTTCACAATAGACTGTCCAGATAGATCAGACTCTGTCAGCATTGGAACGCCCTGTGTTTATATCTCCCACACTGTATTAATATTTAACATTTTGAGTCCTTGTCTGCCAGAACCACTAGACTGTGAGCAGAAGCTTGGGAACAATGAGGGTGTCTTATTTATACGTTTATTCTAAGGGAGGCTCTTGGTAAAAGTTTGATAACTCTTGGGTGAATAGAACTGAGCTGAGTTTTGTGATTGTTGATATATTTATACACACACTCACAGATGCTGTAGGGGTGTGTCAGGAGCTGCTGGGAGGATGGCATTCTTCTGGCGGGTTTTGTAGAAGCGTGAGAATGCAGGTAACCCCAAGCCCACTGCCATTCCTGCTCACCATCTGCGCACTTTCTAAATAAACACCAAGGCCACCATTACCTCTGCTCTCTCCAGTAGCTACAAACTGTCACTTTGCCTGTAGGTTCTTAGCATCCAACTAAGATGCCTCATAAAGCCTGAAAGCCCACGGTTCCATAATCATAATCACTTTTTAAAAGGAGGGTGGGCAGGAATACACTAACCAGGCACCCCATGGTGCCTCCGTTCCTCTTCCCGTTCTCCCAGAGTTGGAGGCCTTCTTCCAGAGAGCATGGGCCATGGGTCCAGAACCTCGATTCATTCATTTCCATTCACTTGTTCATGCATTCAGCTATCAGTCCTTTTTTTCTTTCTTTTTTTTTAAGAGACAGGGTCTTGCAACGTTGCCCAGGCTGGAGTGCAGTGGCTGTTCACAGATGTGATCATAGTGCACTACAGCCTCAAATTCCTGGCTTCCAGGGTTCCTCCCACCTCAGCCTCCCGAGTAGCTGGGACTACAGGCGCACACCACCATGCCTAGTTTATCAATCCTTTTCTAAGGAAACCTTGTTCATTAGACTTAGTGGTAGTCTCTGGAAACTTCTTAAAAAATTAGCTGTGGTGCCTACCTTCCAGGAGTTTACAGTCTGGGAGAGAAAGCACTGGACTTTTTCCAGGAGTGAGCAGTATAACCTCACCTTTCTTGCCTGCCTCAACCCTGTGCTCCCACTGAATTTGATCTCTATCTGTGGGCCTGTCTCCACACTAGACTACCGCCTCCTCACGTAAATACTCAACAGATACGTGTTGGTTGAATGAATGAGTAGCACCGCCTAGCATGGTAGGGTTAGGCCCAGCGTCTGCGCCCTGCGGGGACCCACTGCCAACTCCCAAAGTATCACGGAATCCCAATAAGAGTTTGAGACCCATGACATGCAAGGAAAGACCAAAGTTCCCCGCAGCCTTCCTGCTTCCTCCGCAGCACCCACCTCGGGAGGGCTGACTCCCTGACCCAGATGCCCTGCAGGCAGGGCTGGGCTCCTTAAAGCCCGAATCAAAGAGAGCTTGAGAAATGCAGAGTCTCCTTAACAAAGGGCCCAGACAGCTGGGGCCAAGGGAATGAGGGGGTGGAGGTGGGTGAAGGGAGGCTCTAGGGCGCAAGGGGTTGCTGCTAGTACATTTCAGAGCTAAAGAAAGAGAAGTGCATGTTAACGTTAGGGCCAGGACCTGGGATCTGGGACACCTGTTCTGAAGCTGGGGCTGTGACAAGCCTAGGGGAGGAGGCTTCCTCAGGCGTTCTGCCAGGGGTGGTGATAGAGCCAAATTGACAGGTGACATTGGAATTCCCCATTTCCTCTGTCAGAAGCAGCCTCCGCTGCCAGAGTGCAGGTTGTTGCAGCTGCTTCCATCTCCAGAGGTGGAGGTGCCTTTACTCTGCAAACTCATCGGTCCTCTCTTATCTCTGCTCTTGTGCAGTAGGAGTTGGGAGTTGGTGGATGTGGAGATCACATTTCTGGAAAGTCCAGCATTGGGCTCCTGGAGATTTCTCCAATTCCCTAGAGAGCGAATCCTTTCTGGCTAAAAGGACTAATGGCTTCCAGCCTTTGTCATCCCCCTCCGACTCCAGCCCACAAGTGAGCGTGTGCCTGCAAGTATTCACGACCACACCATGTGGGCGCTGCCTGTGGGACACTGTGGGACTCCAGGGGACCCCAGGCCCCCAACCTTCAGTCTGGACAGTGCATGTGTCTCACTGTTGTGGGCACGGGTGGTTACAGGCGGTTTCTGCCTCTGCACATAGACACATTCTAACCCACCAGGAGGATGTTGGACAAGGGCTTTGAGCCTTTGGCAGGACCTTGAGTCCCTGCTAGGCTCCAGCAGAGACACTGGCCTGTGGGCAGGCAGTTGCCTTGAAGCAGAAGACACTGTGTGTCCCTCTTAGGAATCAAGCCCACTGTCCTGGTCACTGAGGCCTCTGCTTCTCTCAGCCCCTCCTGGGGGATGTTTGGGCTCTAGAGTTGAGGAGGGCCGGCCCACAGAGCCCCCAGCCAGCATTCTTTTTTCCTCCTTTTCAATTTTCCAGCCAGAGGCTCCTGCACACAAGAATCTTCATGGGCCTAGATGGGCCCCGCAGCTGGGCCTTTGGCAGGAGAACAGAATTCCTGCTGGGTTCAGGTAGGGTGGAAGGATCATCCTGGGGTTTGGTGTGCCTTGCTACCAAAACAAACATTCAACTAAGTGGGTCCCTGGGGCCTCAGCTCAACCCCACCAACCACACATGATGGAGGTTAAGAGCTCAGCCTCCGGAGTCACACAGATCAGAGTTCAATTCTTGGCTCTGCCACTCATTAAGCTGTAGGACCTTGGGCAAGTCACTTCATCACTTTGAACCTCAGTGTCTTCATCTGTAAAATGGGTAT
>RJWJ010040167.1:0-14105 GCA_004363605.1 Indri indri | reverse complement strand
ATTACTAATATATGAATACATATATATGCTTTGTCATTTAAACTAATAACACTCTTACAAGAGATCATTAATATCTCCATTTTGCAAATGAGAAAATGGAAGCAGAGAGATGTTATATAACTTGTCCAGGATCTCATAGCTAGGGAGTGTAGGAGCCAGGGTTTCAACTCAGGAAAACTGAATTTAGAATCCATATTCTTAACTCCTAAGCAATTGTGCTGTGTCATATTAGTCTACATGGGAATAACGCAACCATTTTCTTTCTCAAGTATCACTCCCATGGCATGAAGTCATTAAGTCATTATACACAAAGAGTTGTATCTTTATCTGTAACAGGACCTAAGCCAGAGAATTTCATTTTGAGAGACACTATTCATCACCTCAGGCTAAGACTTAGCTGGATGCCACTGCCAAATGTCAGAGATTCAATTTATATTCCAACAGAAGTTTTGTTCAGTAATTATTTTTGGATTTGTTTTCAAAGCTGCATTTCTTCCATATTTAGAACTAAATATAGAAATGTGATTTGAAAGGCTGAGATAAAATATCAGGGAAAAAACCCCACTTTACTTATAGGTTCAAACTGTCAAATTCTCATTCTGATTGCAAAATAGAAGTTATTGAGCAGGAAAGTTGAAATGGTTTTTAACTGTGTTTAAAAAATATTCTATGCTGCTAAAAAGAAAGAGGAAAACAATTGTTCTTTCTGTTGTACCTTATGCCGTCAAAGGGGCACCTCCCTTAACTGACTGGAGGAAGTTAGCTGTTGGTTTCAAAATCACTCTTTCCAGAGAAGCAGGGTGTGTGACTAAGATTTCCACACGACAGTGGTCCTTGAGAGAAGGCCTTAGATACAGAAGAGGTTAGGTTAAATTCTTTGTATCACTTATTATTTCCTTCTGGCAAACCACATGTCAGAGCAGTTCAATCTGAAAATGACATGAGTTACGTACGCTTCTTCCTCTTCTTTTCTTAAAGGTCTTTATGTCTTTCAGTTTTCGTGTGTGCTCTTGACTGGCATCTTTCTATAAATAAACGTACTTACCAGAATGAAAAGTCATTCAGTCCTCAATTGAGAGACTTTTTATTAATATATCTACCTCCTGGAGAGATGGAATGAAACGTGGTTTGAAACTGAACGTATATAAATTGGCATATAGACCTCCAAGTTTTTCAAAGATCTCGAGTGATCAAAACGATGAGAACAAAGGAGAAAGAAAAGTCAGAGGGCAAGGACTAGCATTGAGAACTGACTGTATACCTCACACCATGGTAGGTATTTTGCACACTATTTAATTTGATCCCCCTATTAAAGATCATTTAGGCATTTTATCTCCACGTTATTGGTGAGGCATCCGAAGTGAAGATATGAAATAAAGTCCCTCCAATTAAGGATGTAACATAAGTAGTGGGACCAGAAGAGGGAAATTAAAATAAAAACTCAGAATCTGTGATTTCCATGTTACTGCTCTAGGAATTTAGGCATAGTGTTGAGTGCTAAAGACTGAAAATGACTAATGAAATGACCCCCTTGGAACCTCTAAAAATGAAAGTTTAAAGTTTTAATTTCTAAAGTTTGTGTTTTAATAGTAGTTTAGCATCCGTGAAAGACAAATTTAATTAGGAAAATGCACCAATGAATTTTGATACATGAGATTCTATGAGACATTTTTAACCTGAAGGATTTTATACATATTTAGGGTCAAGTGTAAGCATTTTGTTTCAAATATAAGACATATGTTTGAAAATCAGTTTGGCTGACCCTGGGATTTAGATATTATATTACCCTCAGAGCCTTTTGGATTGTAACCCATTTGGCATTATGCCATGTTTCATAATTATGTGGGTGTTTTTCTCCTGAGAGCCATAGTTTCCTCTTAGACAAGAAGTGATAGTTTGCTGTAATCCATGTGGTAGTTGCCTGTCAGTATGAGATTTTTTTCATAAGAATTTACTGCATTATATGAAGTTTAGGTATGCCCTAATTGTTGTGGGATTTATTTTTTGATGTTTCATATATTTATGAGAATTGAGCCTTTAAATTTACTAATTCATTTAATTAATATTTATTTATTAAATGCTTGAGATAGCTCTACTTGCACAAGGCACTAAAGATACAATGGTGAACAAACACCGTCTAGTGAGGGAGATTATAATCGAATAATCAGCGAAAATTGCAAAATTGCAATTGTGAGAAGTGTTAAGCTATATGGTGCTCTGAGATGAGGTGATATGGAAATTAATGCATAATAGGGAAATAAACTTATGCAGGGAGTCTGAGAATGGGAAGTGATCTAAAGTCTGTAGGATAAATAGGAGTATATTAGCACTAGAGGAGAGGAAAGAGGGTTGTATCCTTGAATATCCTGGCTGGGCAGTGATAGTGCTGACAGAACAAGCCAAGGAGCGCACTGAGCTAGGGTTCGGTAGGCAAGGGTAAGCAAGGTGGGGTGTGTGCGTGTGTGGGGGCGGGGATTGTGAGATGTTGGGTGGGAGATTAAAGCGTTTCAAGGCTGGAGGAGGGTGGGAATTCAGAAAAGAGTAAAAAATCACATTTGTGTTGAAAAGATCGCAAAGACCACTCCAGATACAGTGGGAAAAGTGCACGAGCAGGAGTAAGAAGGACAGACCACTTAAGAGGCATTTGCAGCAGTCCAGTCTAGGGGTGCTGGTAGCCTGATTAGGGAGGTACAGTGAGGATGGAGGTGTAGATGAGACAACAAATAGGAGAGATGTATCTGGGTTATTTATGAACAGACCTTAGTAATAAATTATAATATTATATTTATGGAAGGACGGAAAAGAAAGGGGACTTGTTAAGGGTGACTCTTGTTTCTTACTCACTGTGCCCCTCATTTATTCAAAATGAACCAAACAGGGATGAGTGAAGGAAGATGCTAAATTTAGTTTTGTGCATACTGAAATTAAGGTGTCTTAGAGACATCTAAATAATGTTGTCCCATACACTTGACATCAGTTCATTTTCCTTAAGTCTCATGTTGTAACCTGTTGGTCCTGTAATTGATTTTGTATTTTATCAAATACTTAAACATTCCTAATTATCTTAGTAAAATAACTATATCTTTAGTCTGTGTGCCTTAAACCTTATACTTCCCAAGTGAAGGGATTGCTTCTTAAATGCTTCTCCCAAAACAATTTAACTTAAGAGAGTGAGCAAATTCCATTATTGAGAAATACAGATTGCAGAGGACAGCTATAATCCAACCTGTTCAGAGCTCTGAAAGTTATGAAATGTTGGCATGTTAACTGGGAAGCAAACTGCATAGTCCCTGGATTAGGATGTGTCTTTATTGTAATTAGAGAAAGTTACCTAAAATTCAGTCATCTATTTCTTTTATGTATTTCTCCTATATATACCATTTGTAAATTTCTCCCATATGTACCTTTTGTGAAAAATGACAAAATGGCAGCGTAATTCTCTAGTATGTTTACTTCTGTAGGTTTGGTTTCTTTTTCATTAAGTAAAGTCCAACTATTCAAAGCAGAATAATTTTTTTTTATTGTGAACTCTATTAAAATAGAAGTTTAGGATGTGGTAGAGGCAGAGAGACTAAATCACTTCTCCTTCTTTTATTCTAAATGAATGAAAGAAGCTTCATTTCCCCTGCAAGTCTTAGTTCTATTATACACCTTTCTCCCTTGAACTGAAGGTTCACAGAAGTTGGCGTTTCAATCCTCATGTCTGGAGATGTGTCTGGAAACTAGGGATCTAATAATAGCTTGGTATTCCTAGCTATGAACTATGGTAGATAAATCCAGAAATAAGAATCAATAATTTAGCTGGAAAAATACCTGTGGGAAATCTCAAGTAATCACAAACCACTCTTCAAAAGAAAATTAATGTATATATTTTTAGAATAATGTAGGCATATCTAACTGCATTTAGTCAATTGTGCAGGTATTAAAAATTATTTTACTTCCCAGAAGGAAAGCAAAAGTGTAGGAATGGGACATATTTAGGTTGCAAAAGGAAAGATGAAATAAAAATCAGCATTCATCAAAAGGTGGAGAAAAAAGAAAAAATGAAGCTTCTATGTTCAGGAGGAAAGTTTGAGAAGCGATGGAGATAAAGTTTGAGTTTTTGTCGAGATTTCCTGCTAGATACCATGTTTGAATTACCTTGAAATCTGCAAATTCAATCAAACCTACATTTCTTTATAATATATACAAATATATCCAGCTTTGAAAAGATGCATCATTAATAATACAATAAATAAAAGCAACACTTTTGACCTCAAAATGGCATGGTCACTAAGGTAAAAGAATACTATAGAATTGAGGTGATAAATGGAAGATGGATAAACCATTTAAAAAAGGCCTCAAAACTGACTTCAGGGTGGAATTACATATTGAACTTTTTTTTAAATTTTTAATTATTATGGGTATATAATAGTTGTATACATTTATGGAGTATATGTGAAATTTTGATACAGGCATATGACGTATAATAATAAAATCAGGGTAATTAGGTTATCCATAAAAATTCCAACTACTATAAATGGTCCCATTTCCAGAGATGATGGTTTGATTAATTAGAGATTGGCCTGAGAATCGTATTTCTTTAAAGTTCCCAGGCGATTCTAATGTGTACTCCAAGAATCACCTAACTTAGAAATAGTTACACTAGCTATAAACTCTATAAAGCAAATAGGACATGCTCTGTATGGCTGTGAGGCTATTGCTGAAGTTTCCTGGATGTGGTGGATTTTTCTGTCCTGACGGAAATGGCTAGCATGCTTGAAAATGGATTTGACAAATAGTTATTTGTTTTAAATTTCTACTATTATAATAACCTTAAAAAATAATCCTGTGATATTGACATTAGTAATATCCCTATTTTAGAGATAATAGGCAAAGGATAGAGGGTAGAGATACAGCAAAAGGGCCTGGCTAATGTCCAGAGTCACACACCTAGGAGGTGGTGGACTTGGGATTCAAACCCTCTCCCTGATGCTTATGGCCCAGTCCTTCAGGACTTCCTATAAGGTTACACCACCTGCTTCTTGCAAGTGCTGCTTGGAATATTATTGTCTCAAAATAGCAGCATTTTTCTAGAGACAAAAGGAAATAAAAGTCCAAAGAAAAATGGAAAGAGTAAGAAGATTTGCAGGAATGTTATACTAACATGTTTGTAGATTACAGTGTTTCACATTTTCACAGTAGTTTTTCTTTGTAGGGAGAGAAGGCAACTGCAATTTCCTTCTATAAAGCCAAGGAATAGGCTTCAGAGAAGAAAAGCATATTTACGAGAAACTTTAAAAAGGGCAGGATTTGGAGGCCTCTTCAATGTGGGTTCAACATCTAAACTCCTAGGATTAAATAGAAGGCACATAAATTATTTGAAATTTCCACGATGACTAAAATCTAGATGAGATTTAGATTTGGGTATCAGAAGAATTCAGTTGCTTTCTGGCTTGTGATCTGAATCTAGTTCATTAAAACTGTGTCTTTATAAGTTCCTTATTCTCATAAAAAGATTCAAATTAATCAGTTCACAAAATATGTTTAAAACCTTGAACAATGCTGCTTATGCATTATACCATCATTAATTGCTGTATTATGGCACCCAGCCTGATGCCATGCTCACGCAGGTGTTCTGCAAATATTACTGGATGGTTTGATGATTTTGTATGATTAAAAAAACTTACCACAAAACTTGGCTTTTTTATTGCCTGGAATTTAGAGAAACGTAAGATTTTGCAAGTTGAAGGTACATTTCCTTGTTACCCTTAACTACTTAACTTTCACAAAACATGGCTTATTGTCTTTTTTAACCTTTTTAATACCATGCAGAAAGAATCGAAAGACAAGCTAAAATTACAGTGATATTCAATTCTGAGTGGAATAAGCAATAAAACTACTCATAAAATCATAATTTCTAAAACTTATTGAGAACACAGTATACCAGTCACTATGCTAATTACATAGATTCTCTTAAGTGTTACAACTACTAATGAGGTAGGTACTATACTATCATTTACACTTTCCTAATGAGCAAACAGAAGCTTAGAGAGATATTTAAAGTCACATACCTAGTTAAGTGGCAGAGGTGGAACTCAAACATGAAGCTAATAGAAACCCAGGGTTCTAGGGGGGCTGAATTTATACAACTTATCATTAAACACATCAACCCAGGAAATTCCCAATATTCTCTCTAAGGTTGCATAACTCCCTGTGACTTCCATAGGCTATTTGGAAACAAATACAAATACATATGGTTTCTTTGGTCTATCCTTTGGTTAATTAGAGGTTTTGGTAGTTCTTATCTGCTTGTAAAGAAGGTATATAGTTACAATTACAAGAATGGTTTGAACTAACTCCAGATACTTCCTGCCCTCTGACCATGCAGAATACAAACCCTTATTGTGCTTAACAGAGCCATTACTTCACTCTACTTTATAATTTCTCTTAAAACACACGTAAATAAACTATTAGCTCATTCAAAATTGCTTGAGATGGAAATAGCTGATTTAAACTGATGTTTAAATATTACAACCAAGCCAGACAGCTATCTGTGTAAGAGGCTGTACTGCCTTATTCCTGTTTTATTTTGATTGTACCAGCGGGTAAGAATCAATAGGTCAAACCGGACCTGCGAGTTAGTATTTATTCGTATGCATGCTTTCCAGCTGAAAGTGGTAATATTGTGATTTAAAATGATACTGTTGTTAAGTAAGTGCTACTAGTAACTAAAAATGAATGCTTACTTGAATGCGCACTAAATACTGAGCACTAGTCTACATGCTCCGCATGTATTATTTCACAACAACCCTGTGCTCAGGGACACTTTCTGACCTTGTTTTACAGGTGAGGTTACATAAATTTGCACAAGGGTACACACCTAGTGATTGGCAGAGTTGCTCAGGCATTCTTACTTCAGAGTTCACTGTGAACCTCTAAATGGTCTTGGCATGAAATTCTGTTATTATTGGAGGTCAAGAGAACAACTACATTATAAACAATACAATGTAATTATTTTAGAACCAGAATGCCCTGGGTTCTATTTCTCATGCCACCATTCATCAATCAATGTCCTTGGGCCAATTACTCATTTGTTAACTGAAGATAATAGCAATACCCACCTCATAGGTTAGTATGAGGTAGGTAAACTAATCTGTATAAAACACTTTCACATAGTGACTGAAAAATAATAAGTACTCAGTTATTGTTTGATCTACCTGACTTCCTCTTCCATATATTAATTCAGACTCTAAAAGTAGGCAATAAATGCATTCAGCAGCTTTGATTGCTTTCTTTAACTCTCAACTTAGCAGCTTTACATTACTTGAAAATTTAGTACAATTTAATATTTGTAGAGCTCCCTTCCCATGAGGATTACTGATCTCACCAATCGTCAGCCAACCTGTGAACAGGCTCGGAAGTAAAAAAAAAAACCCACAGGTTTCACAAAAGAAAACAGGCAGGCAAGTGAAAAATCTCGCCGTGGGACACACTTGAATTCAAGAAGGACTAAGGATTAGCACCAAGACATCTCACTTAACCAGAGGAACTATGTATTTCTTCTGAAAGTTGCTAACAGCCTGAGGACTCAAGGAAAGAAAACCTCAATGACTCCAGAGAGAAGGAAAAGACATCTGAGAAAGAAAATATGGTTAGTCTTAGAGCCTGACACAGACTGTTGCTCAATGATGGATATTTTCCAACTACATTAAAGTTCTCAACACTAGACTTGCTCGGTTGTCTTGGCAAACTCTGCCTTGGATGAGGCATCAAGTAAACCATGCTCAGTAGAAAGGGGAAAAAAACAGCAAGATCATTGTAATTGGCTGTATTTCATTAACTCAATGGCTCTGAGAAAAAACAGTTATAGAAGCCTCAGTCTGTGTGGCAATCTAACAAATTTTAGAAGAGGATTTTTTCATTAATTAACTTATTTTTTGCCAAGTGCATTATAGTATATAGGCTGACAGCTATATTTACATAACTATAAATTCATATATGGGTTTCTGTGGTAAAGGGGCTTCAATGACAAGATGTTTTGTTAGGCTACCGGAAGGATACTTCCTGCTGGATCTAGCCTCTCTTCCATTTTCCCTGCGTCTATACCTGCCTCTCATTCCCAACAGACATTAAAAACACTTGTTAATATCACTTCATTGTGAACTGAAACAAGAATTTCAGTTTCATGAGTTAGGTGAGATCGATGCAGTGGGAAAACTTTTTAAAAATGGAATTCAAAAATCTATACACGCGCATATTCTTTGATTTATTTTGGAAAAAGCTAGAAAGTAGGAAATCATCAAATACATGCTTGATAGTTTCACTTTCCCTAAAAAGAAGGAAAAAAAGTAAAAAGCCATTTGCAATAATCAAGATTTTCATTGAAGATAGGACCTGGGGCAAGATGGTACAGTGGTACCCCCTTATCTGTGGTTTCACTTTCCATGGTTTCAGTTACCTGTGCTCAACTGCAGTTCAAAAACAGGCGAGGACAGTACAATATCTTGAGAGAGAGAGAGAGAGAGAAAGAGACAGAGAGCACATTCACATTACTCTTATTATAATATGATTATTCTATTTTATGATTAGTTATTGTTGTTAATCTCTTACTGTGCCTAATTCATAAATTAAACTTTATCATGGATATGTATTGAGAGAAAAAGTATAGTATATGTAGGGTTTGGTATTATCTGTGATTTCAGGCTCTTGGAACCTATCTCCCATGGAAAAGGGGGACTACTGTATACTCTGTTCTTGGATGGGATTTCACATCTCATTTTCTAGTTCTACTCTAAGCTTTCTCTCTTTTTAAGGTAGAGGGTTCTTCTCTAAAGGGCATGAACTAAACAAACACTTGGTAAAGATGTTCATCTAAAATTATAACTACAAGTAAAGCCTGTCTTAGGCAACATAATAACCAAGGTAAGGTTCATCTTTTCTGGTTGCCTCTGTCAGAATAGCTTCTCCCTTCTGACTCTCACTCTGCCTTTCTACCTTCCTTAATTCTTATCAAAGGGTTAACCAAGAGATAAAGTGTTAGGAGATTTCAAAGGAGATTTCTTCAGATTTAGAAAATGAAAAGATATTCAGCAGGGGACCACTAAACCATGAAATTATGTAGCTCAGGCATACATAATGAAAGTTTTGAAATCAAATAGTGTTTAAATCCCAGTTTTGATAAGTCCAAGTCTTATAAACATGGACAAATGACTTCAACCTCTTTTGAGCTTAGATTATTTGACTGAAAAAAAAAAAATAGGAATAACAATATTAGCTACCTCATATTGTGAATTAAGTGAAAATACAGGGAAACACCAAGCATGACGTCTAACTCATAACAAGTCAATAATCGGTAAGGCTGATAATTTGCAGAAAGTGTATCTGACTGGCACCATTTTAAATAATAATATTTAGGGCTACAAATGCTACTTGCTGGTAGGATAGCTCACTACAGCAGTCACAGATTGTCATAATTTGAAGGAACATTACAGATCAGCCACTTCAAGCCACCTGGAAAGAGAGCTTCAGCGAGATGAGCCAATTTGCGTTGGCCATCTAGAAGGTGAGAGACTGAGTCATGCCTCTCAAAGAGGCTTCTCACTGCAGTCTGGTTCTTTTCACTTAGAGTTCTAGTGCTCACTTTACTGAGAATTCCGAGTCTCTAGGGAGCTAATGATAAGAATTTTCATTTTGAAGTAAAGTATACTAATCCTTAAAAATGTGTACTTTGGGCTGGGCGCAGTGGCTCACGCCTGTAATCCTAGCACTCTGGGAGGCCGAAGCGAGTGGATCGTTTGAGTTCAGGAGTTCGAGACCAGCGTGATCCAGTCTCTACTAAAACAATAGAAAGAAATTAGCTGGACCATTAAAAAATATACATGTATATATAAATTAGCCGGGCATAGTGGTACATGCCTGTAGTCCCAGCTACTTGGGAGGCTGAGGCAGAAGGATTGCTTGAGCCCAGGAGTTTGAGGTTGCTGCGAGCTAGGCTAACGCCACGGCACTCACTCTAGCCAGGGCAACAGAGTCTCAAAAAAAAAAAAAAAAAAAAAATGTGTACTTTGCATAAGATTTAATGTTAAGACTCAAATTCTTCATTTCATTTAATCATTTATTTATACAGTGCTCATTGAGCAACATTTTGCTAATTTCAGAATATTATTCATGGGAAATAAAAAAAGTTTATGAAATGATTCCCTCCTTTCTCTAAGCCTGCATTTTGTTGAAGAGCTGAGCTGAGGTTCAATTCTATAGATACACTCACACATACATACAAAATACAACCCGAGTATCCCAATGCTGGAAAGCATACTAAGTTGTAAATCACTAAATGAGTTCAGGGAAGAGAGGGATTAATAGGAAATTTTGTCATTATTGTTTTCAAACATTCTGGAGTACCCTTTGAAGTCCAAATAGAAGATATCTATTAAGTGAATCCAATCTTTAGACAAAAGATTGACAAACTTTTCCTATAAAGTGACAGATACAAATATTTTAGGCTTTGTAAGCCAAATGACAAGATCAAAGATATTATATAGGTACTTAAAAGAGAGAAAACCACGTTTTACAATTTCTATTAGCAAAATTTAAAATATAATAAGAAAAGTACAATATTTTTAACAGGTTTATTATTGATAAAAATTGACTTCTTTTATGAAGAGTAACCTTTTTCTAACTGAGGTTCAAATTAGCGTTATTTATCAAACTAATTGTGAACACTCATCGGTCAAACATCATTTTCAGCTCACAGGTCATTTAAAAACAGCCTAGAGAAGAATGATAGAATGATAAAACACTGAATCAAAGCTAGTTCACTAAGAGAAATGAATGTTATAAAGAAGGTCGATGATTAATTCTGGAAAAAAATTCAGAAAATAATGAAAAAAAGTAGAGACCAAAGAAGACACAATGCGCATATAATGAAGTAGCTTCAATAAATGATTTCAAAGACTAAATTGGACTGGATTACAGATTACAACACAATTTCTGAATCTTGCCTTCTATTATAGTTCTTTTACTTTTAGAGTATATATCCATTGTCACATTCAAATATTTCCCTTCAATCCAGAATTAAAAGATGTCTAAGCTAAACCACGTATTAAAGTTCCTGGATGTTGCAGAATCAAGTTGGAATGTCATTTGGAGACAGAGTAGGTTATAAGAAAATATTACTTTTTTTGAACTTCATGGAGAATCTTGTGTGTGAAGGGGGTCAGAATATACCACCCCAAAATATGCCACTTGGGTATAAGGATTGTTTTGAGATGAAGGCAATTGAAAAAAAGCAGACATAGAAAGAGCTCTCTGCTCTGCCCTATCTGCCTGAAAGCAAGGCATAAATTCTTTCTCTGTTGCTGTCCCTCCCCTTCCCCGTGCCAGAGAGAGGAGAACCACCCTTCTTACCACAGGTGGAAACAGCATGGAGATGAATACGCATAAACGAGCCTTACTGAGTAAGCCTTAGCTAAGGTTACTTTCCCCCATATATTTACCTTCCTGTGATTTATCACCCCAGGAAGCCCCTTTTTTGCTTTGTCTAGTCACTTCTCTACAATTTATCACCCTTTTAGTTAAAATGACGTATAATCCCCCAAGTCTAACTGTTTCTTTGGGTTTTCACTTATTTTCTATAGAACTTCCCTGGATGTAAAATTAAATATAAAATTGTATACCTTTTCTCCAGTTCATCTGTATTTTGCTAGTTGAATTTACAGGCTCCAGTTAATGAACCTAAGAGGTTAGAAAGAAAAAATTTGCTCCTGGACATGTATTTGCAAATAATATACAAAATGTAGCAGATTCTAAGGTAATACTTATGAAAAACCTCTTTCACTGTGGTGATTTGAGGGCTGAGGGCAAGGAGCAATCGCTGCAGGATCACGGTCAAATCTTCAAAAGACAAGCACAGAACACCCCAATTTTGCCGTTTATTGAAAACTTGTGTCTCTTGCTTGTCTGTACTTTCCTTTCCTAGCCTTATTTTCCTTATACTTCTCTTTTTTAATCTAATCAATAAAATATACATATTTTTTATTTCCTCAGCACTAAAATTTTAAGAAGTTTTTTCCAACCAAACATAACATATGTTGGATTCAAACAGAAACACATCACACTTTTCTTTTTAAAAAAATGTATTGTGATATAGTGAAAGGACTTTGATCTTAGTGCCGGGTAAAACTAGCTGTGAATCTTGGATCCATCAAAAATCTGCTGTGTGTCTTTGGGCAAGTTTTCAACCTTTTTCTGATCTAAAAAGAAAAAAAAATCTAATGTAAGGTCTTAACTCTTAGGGTTATTGTAATTCAATAAGATAACGTAAGTAATATATGATATACATATATTTATATATACATGTGTCTGTGTGTGTATGTATACACACATATATTAATCATTAATAAATTTGTAAGGCAATTTCAAAGATGAGAAAACTATTCCTTTTTATCTTCTAAAATACATAATAATTTTATATAAACTATAATATTTTAAAAGAGATACATTTCAGCATCAAATATTAAAAAATTGCCTTGTCATTATAGAGGACTATAGCAGTCATTGGCCCAAGAATATCCTAATTATTAATTTATTTTTCCATTGAATTGGCTGCACTGGATATACTGACTAAGTCAAGAGCCTCTGTTTCAACCAGACCTTTCCTTTCTAAAAAGAAAGTTGATCATCTCAGGTGGCATGTATAAAGTTGTGTATTTAAAAGGAAAAGCCATAAGGTAAAATTTATTCTCACTAAGTCTACTATTTAATTAATTACACAATATAACTACAGAATTGGTGTTTTAGTTCAATTGGGCTTCTATAACAAAATACCATAGACTAGGTAGCTTATAAACAATAGAAATTTATTTCTCAGGCTGAGAAATCCAAGGTCAAGGCACAGGCAGATTTGGCGTCTACAGAGAGCCATCTTCCTGGGTCTTACATGGTGACTTCTTGCTGCGACCCCACATGATAGAAGGGACAAGGGATCTCTCTTGGGCATCTTTTATAAAGACACTAATCTCATTCATGAGGGTTCTGCCTTCATGATATAATCATCTCTCAAAGGCCCTACCTCCTAACATCATCACATTGGTAGTTAGTTTTCAGCATATAAATTTCTGGGGAATACAAACATTCAGATCATAATAATTAATGAAGAAAGGAGAACAATCATTCAGGTGGTCATTGTTTACAAACTATCATTCTAATTTGTTATGAATTTGCTGGCTTAAAAGCAGGATTGGAAAGAAGTAAATGTAGGAAAATTCATGGTAAATTTGAATATGCAATTCTAGTTTTCATGTCTATTTCACAACTGGAGCTGAATTTGAAAAACGTTTATTGCTAATTGATTACTTTATAAGTTGAAAATAATATTGACCACCTCCTAACATGTCTGGAACTTTTGTAGAATATAGATACGAAGGTATAGATTAAAGATATTATATAAATTCTAAGTATTAACCTCACAAAACATGGAACTTTACTCTCTCCTTCCTTTCAACCAGCCATTTTCTCCACTTAAAATATCTTTGCACTGCTAACTGTCAAGCAAACTCCTTTCAAGCCATTCAGCAGTTCTCATTACTTAGTATTTATTTGTTTGGTGTTTGCTCTTGTTCCAATAAAACAATTAAACGAAATTCCATTCCTTCCAGGCACTGCAAAGATTTTGCCCAGTTAGGTGTTTTCTCTGCGAATCTTTGAATTCATTGAGTAATTTTTTTATAAGCTCTATTAAATCTACAATGATGTCCTTGCCCTAAATGTCTAGTAGTGCAGCAAGGGCTGGCAGACTATTCAAGAGACAACTGACTCTACAATTTATTCTGCTACGAACAAATGTAGGTATACAAGATTATGAGGCAGTATACATTGAAGGTAGGCCTGGGTGGCAGTGGGAATGAGAGATCTCTGTGTATTTCCTGATTCCTTGAAAATAATTTGAAGTCCTTAAGATAATATGGGAGACACAACAGAGAGGGAAGTTTTTATCCTTCTCAGTGCAAGACCATGCATTCCTAAAATATTAGAGCTTTTTCCACCCTGTGCCTTTGTTCACATTGTTCCTTTTGTCCAGAATGTTCTCATCTCACTTCCCCTCTCAAAATTGCTTGGCTAGAGCA
>RJWJ010040166.1:0-14070 GCA_004363605.1 Indri indri | reverse complement strand
CTCAAACAGTACAAAAGCAATTTATGTAACCAAAACATTTGTACCCCTATAATATTCTAAAATAATAAATAAAAATAAAATAAGATAAAATGTATCTGAAAGAGGAAGAAAAAGAAAGAGTAAAACAGTAGATGGAGCTTCGAAGATACAAGGTGTGTTTAGAGAATGAAGAGGGGTTAAGCTTAGTACCAACGTAGAATTCCCCTTGAAAGGCTTTGCTGAAAAGGAGGTTATGAAATGTAACACAAATAGACATAAGATTTAGAAAATATTCAGTGACGTGCGTGGAAGTGTGACATTCATTCTATGATAGTAATTACACCAACTATGCAACACCTCCTAAGATATGATTCTGGGCATCTGAATGCATTATTTTAGCTGATCTTCACAACAAGCCTATAAGGAGTTATTATCTCCATTTTCTAGATGAGAACATTGAGCCTTAAAGATATGCAATATGTTTTTCCCAAATTGTTGAGTACCTGAGTCAGAAAACAAACAACAAGAAAACACCTTTCTGATTCCAGAGGCCTAACTCTTCAGCATATTTCCATTCCACTTGCTACCAATAGGGAGCTGTAACAGGTTGTGGGCAGGACAGTGGGACATGATAAAACCAGTAGCTTAGGGACATTAATCTGACAGCATTGTGTCACATGATTTGGAAGCCACAAAGTTAGAAGCAATGACACAGTTCATCTTGGTAAAGGAATAAAATAATAAAGGCTGATAGTTGGTGATGGGAATGGGAATGGACAGAAAAGGGCTAAAATAGAAAAGGGAATGAAAAAAATCCTGCCGAGATGGAGATTTATGTTAATGAATGATAAGAAGATGAAGGAGGAGACAGAGAAAAAAGATGCTAACGATGGTGAGTGGGTGGAGGGGAGGAAACCGAGATGGTGCAGAAGGAGGAGAAGGTACAGAAGAAAAAGGAGCAGAAGGAGAGTGTCAAAAGGAGGAGCAGGAATACTGATTTATTGAAAATCCCATTTGGCAAAAGTAAACCAAACTACAAAGCCACATGGATTATTTTATTTATGTTTTATGACCATCCTATGCATTAGATAATATCACTATCTCTAATCTATAGAAGGGAAAACGAAAGCCTGGAAAGCACCCCTTGACTGTGGGCAGAACCTGTAGGACGGAAAGCTGAGATCTGCACCAGCAGAATCGGATTCAGCCACGCTCAAGCTCATTTGGCCCTACCCAGAATTCTGTGTAATGAGCAGGGATTTTTATCCTTTTTTTGAGGCTCAGAGAAGTATTTCATTTGAGAGTATCCAGTAAGGTTTTCTGCTTTAAAAGTCTTCCTCTATTTTGGAGAATGGAGATATAGCATACATAAAGATTATGTAAGCCATAAGTCTGGTAATCATCTTTGAAACCTCTTTTCCTTTTATCCTCCATCTTTAATCCATCACCAAACATCGATGATTTTATGTCTTAAATTGTTCTATAATCCATCCACTTCTCTCCACCTTCACTGCTACCTAGCTTATTGCAAACATTAACATCTTGTTTCTAGACTACTACAATTGTATTCTAAATGGTGCCATATCCATTATTTCCTCACTACAGTTTGTTTCTTATACTCTAGCCAGGATAATGTTTTTAAAACCTAAATCTATTCTTCACAGTCTGCTCCCAAAAATAAAAGTAATGTCAAAAACCTGTGGCTTTCTATTGCCCTTAAAAAAATACCGAAGTCCTTCAACGACCTAGGGTACTTAATAGCAGGCATTCCAACCTCTGTACCTTGCACCATTTAGCTCTCACACGGGTGCCATTTCCAGTGCTTGAACAGGCTGGGACTTGGTTCATGCTGTCCTATTTCCTGAAACATTCTCCAGTTCCCACCCCTACTCTCCACCCTTTACTTGTTTAACACACATTACTTGTCTTTTAAATCCCAGGTGAAATGTGACTTCATCAGCAGTTCTCCTTGATCCCAGGAATAGAGTTCCCCTTCTATAGGCTCTTACAGATCTGTGCTTTTCCTGCGTAACTCTTATCACTGTTGATAAATATATATTCACAAGTGTGTTTTTTGTGTTGTTGTTGTTCAGTATCTGTCCCTCTTGTTAGTCTAGAAGTACCATGGGGAAGGAATCACATGCTTTTTCACCGTTCTGTTTTATGCTGAGAACTTGTACCCAACATAGAACAGGTATTCAATAAATATTTGTTGAAACGAACCATGAATGGTTAATAGCCTAATCTGTGCTTAAATTCTAGTCACAATCTAATGATTAAGATTATTCATCTAAAGTTTTTGACATATAGAAAGTGCTAAAATAATTAGCTAATATAATACTATAAAAACAACAGGGATCCCAAAGAACAAAAGTAGCATTTACTGAGAGGGAAATGTCTTTTTAGTACAAATTAAATAAACATAAAATGCATTTTAATGTTCAGGTAGTACCTGAAAAATAAGTAACACATGTAATTTATTTAAAAGACTAATTTTGTAATAATAATAATGAAATAATTATATGAGGACATGTAATGAAACAGTATATAATATTATAATAGTATTGATACTAGGAATGGAAAGCTGACGTCTGAAACATGGAGAATGTAGGAAAATAATAATATGGCATTTATAAGAAAAGAGTTAAAATTTAGCCTGAACTTTAAAGTGCTTGTTTTGGAATCAAGTGATCCGAAATTTGAATCCCCTCCTGCCCCTGCCAACCTGTTTTCTCATCTGCATATTAGTCATTTTAACAGGACCTACATCATATGGTTTTTATTTTTAAATAGAAAAATATCTGTAAAACCCCCAGCACTATGCATAGGATACATTGAACACTTGACGAATGATAGTCAGCATTGTTACTACACGAAACACCTGCACCATCACTATCGGCCAAGCCCAGAGATGCTAATGATTTGCTTATGCATAAGACATCATCGACCTTTGAATTGAATGTTCAAAGACCACTAACAAAAATATTTAAAAGGCTGGAAGAATACTTGCTATTGCTGCAAAATGTTAGTTTGTTCTATATGCAAAGTATTATTTTGTTTGAAAATCTATACAATCTTTCATTTGGGACTATTGTTACTAATAAGTCTTTTACTCATTGTGTACAAACCGCATGATTTATGCAGACAGGCTACAACATGAAAATTCTGCACAGTCTGTTTGAATCAGCAAGTGGGCAGTCACATTTATCTCTGTTTACTGTTGAATAGCTTTTGTCGTTAATTTCATATTCTATTCCTGTTGTGCATATCACCCCTTAATTTAAATCTCTGACAAACTAATTTACTAAATGGAATAATTTTTAGAGTGGAAAAAATAAATACTTTTACTCATCTTTTTGAAAAATTATAATTGGCTAAAACAAAGACTTTGGTCATAGTTTCTGTGTTTATTAGGTTTATCATAAGAGAATATTCATGCTAAAAGATGAATTTTTCTTTTATTTTAAAGGATAGTCTTCTGAAATCATTCATTTACTATTTCTTTATTGTTAAAATGTCATTAATATGAAGGGGTTATATTTTTAGTCTTACGGACAGAAATATTCAGCTGTCAGAGCAAAAAGGTTTATGTCAATCAATATACAGAGATATAGAATTTTAGAAGCAATATATTTAGTCCTAGAATGCCAAAATGCATCCTATTATCTGGTGATATTCTATTCTTGACAGTCACTAAAGACATGGTGATTATTCTTATAAAAATGGTGTGGTCCGAGACTCTGTATCTTGACTATTCTAAGTGAAAATGGCATTATCTATGAAATAGGAATAAACCAATATATGAGGTATTCATTAATATGAAAGCCCCAAAGGTACAGATAAATGTAAAAACATGGATAGTGTGGAAAGTATTACAATAAAGTAATTATGATTTGGTGCAAGGTGCCTAGGAATAAAAATGGAAAGAACTAACAATAAACAAATTAGTTTTAAATTTAAAACATGGGTTTGCAGAATAGTGATATAAATATACTACTATAAATTATGATTTATAATATGATATTTTACATGTATATTTACATATATGTATACACATGTATTTTATATAACATATAATACATATGTACACATATATATGCATATGTATATATATGTGTATATATTTTATATATATATATATGAAAAATCGCATTTACTTGGAAGTTCAGTAACATTTTATTGGCCATGAATGGTCAGGGGCAAAGTTTCACTTGTCAAATTGATGAACTATCCATTACCAACTTAGGCACTTCTCAGTACTAAGCAGAATACCCCCAGGAGCAGCCTGGATTCCAGCAACCTGGATAATGAATTCTTGGCACTTATCCTTGCAATGCTGTTCCAAGTTCTTTATGCTTTATCCCCGAGGACCTAGAATAATGTCGGCCATGTAGAACTCATGAAATAAAACTTAATGAAGGACAGAAGGAAAAAAATCATATCTAACTTATAGTTTCTTGGATTAACAAACAATGCAACTTATAGACAAAGGATTTTAAAATTTTTCTCTCACTATATTCTACAAATTCTATTATACCATACATAGCTCCTGAAACCATAAAGAACCAAATTTAGTTATGTATTAGTTACCCTTTTACCCAGCAGTAGAGTTTCCCATGTGCCAGCTGCCAACTGAGGCTTAACCCAAGCTCATGTACTCAGTCTCAAATACTGAGCCCCCCCACTTGGCTTTAGATGTGTGTTCCATTTCTGTTCTTAGGCTGGTCTACTAGCCTGAAACTCATCCCACTTGACTGAAACACTGACAATATATCTACCATTTCTACCAGGACCCTTACACAGTGAAGTTCTCTCCAGCCATTTGTTGGTTTACTGGTTGAACCTGAATCAACCTTCATACAAGGAGGACCCTACTGTCCACTTATGAGTAAAAGGCATGCTCCATTCCTTAAGATTCAAACTGGGAGAGAGAGGGAGAGAGAGAGAGAGAGAGAGAGAGAGAGAGAGAGAGAGAGAGAGAGAGAGAGAGAGAATGAGAGAGAAGTTCAGAGATGTCATTCAGGATGTCTCCTCAGACACTGCAATTTTGATTTCTGACAATGCTCCTTGGAGAACAGCCTTGCAATCATTTCCAAAACACTGTAAAGTTAAACACATGCAATTAAGATATGTTATTTCCGAAAATATTCTCCCAGAACTGCAATATTCCAACACAGACTCCAGCCATACTTTTCTGCCAATGCGAGAGACCTAAGACGCAGATGTGAGACCAGTTAATTTTAATTTCATAAGAAACAATTACAATAACAAGTAAAAAATATTCTAATTAAATGAGTTTCTTCTCAATGCAGTAAACATATTCGTACACTGGAAGAGTTAATGCTGTTTTCAGGGAAGCCCGGATTCCACATTAGCACAAAAAGTATCTATTAAGCATCTCTATAACTAGCCCTGAGCTAGGTATTTGATACAGTAGTCAAACGATTGCATCTATTATAATAAGAAAATAACATAAAATCTCATCTTCTCTTCCTAGTAAGTATAATTTGGAGGACCATTGGAAACAAACAAAGGACAACATAATACAGAATATAGCCCAGGGGAAGCTTTAGGGGTACCTGTGTGTTATAAGAACTGAGAGTTTGAAAATATTACATGTGAGAGATGCAATATAAGCTAGACATGAAAGATATGTAGGAACAGTTTGGGCGCCTAAGGCATCAGATTTGTGAAATATCAACATATTTCATCATGTTTATCATGTATAAATATTATTTGGTAAACATTTTAATTTTCATTAAACTATAATTTGCCCAATTGAAATGCTTAGCTGTCTATTCCCAGATAATTCACAATGAAATTTGATTGTGAGTTTTATTATGAATTTTATGTCTTTTAAAACAATATTCAAGCTTTTCTTATTGTATTTCAATGTATAGAGCTGCTTGCTGTGTCTAGCTAAACCTCTTTAACCTGAAGTTTAGAACAATCTTTGTTCTTACTGTTACCTACTGCATGACAGATATCATATTGTCCCTTCGCCAACCCCCTACTCCAAAAATATCTTCAAAAGAAATATTTCATTATGTTTTATTTTCTTAAATCCTACTCAGCTCTTCTGCAAATTCTGAAAGATGAGACCCTCATATTACTACTAAAATTATGGTACATTTATGCAGTGCTCTCTCGCCAGGTTCTATAACAGACAATGCACATTTTATGAATGAGGAAACCATGGCTTTAAAAGGTAAAGAATCTCAGAGGGGGGAAAGGGTGAAAGCTAATACATGAACTTTCTGTCCGGTTCCAAAACCCTGGTCTAAATCACCGTACTTCTAGGCAGAAATATTTTTAAAACTCTGAGTCACTAAAAAACTATTAGATGTTATTTTTAGCGGTTACACTTAACATTTATTGCAGTAAACTTAAAGGTAAATAAGTCCTTAATTTCATCATAACTCATAAAATAACATTAACAAATATAATATATTGACCTTTATGCAATATTGCTCAGTATTACCCTTTGTCCTATTAATAGTCAAATTTTAAGAGAGATATTTTAAATGATCTCTTTCTGGCTTTTTTTTCCAACCTGAACAATTTATATCTAGCAGGTTATTTCACACTTTTATATAATAGACATAGACTAGTGCCATTGGAGGGAACACATATCGAGTAAAAAATATGCCCATGTGAATGTGTATATATAATTTCCAAGATAACTAAACTATCAAATCTAGTTTATCAAAATCAAAAATGTGTTTTCATTAAAAAATATATTGATTACTTATTCTATCTCTGTCATAGGCTGAATGTTCGTGTTCCCCAAAATTCATATTTTGAAACCTAATCTGCAATGTCATGGTGCTTAGAGATGGTGTCTTTGGGAAGCTATTACCTTATGAGGGTGGATCCCTCATGATGGGATTAATTCTCTTTAAAAAGAGGCTCCAAGGAGATCCCTGGCTGTCTCTTCCATATGAAGACACAGCAAATGGAGGACCCTCTATGAACCACGAAGCGTATTCTCACCAGACACTGAATCTGCAGGCACCTTGATCTTGGACTTCCCAGCCCCCAGAAGTCTAAGAAATAATTTGTGTTGTTTATGAGCCACCTAGTCTATGGTGTTTTTTTATAGCAACCCAAACAGGCTAAGATAATGTCAGACATTCTACTAGGTGTCAATATGTGGTTGAATCAGATGTGATTTCTTCCCTGCATAAACTTGCAGCCAAATAAAAGATTCAGATCAATAAATCAATGATTGGTCTAAGTGCCAGGATAAAAGGAAGCACACAGAGCTGTAGGAGCCAGAGGACCACCATCTAAATCAGATGGTATAATTAGAGAAGGCTGGAGAAGTTACTGCTTGAGTTGAGTTTTGAAGAGTAGAAATTCAGAAGAAAGAGGCAAAGAAAGCAGGAACAGTTAGAAGTACAAAGAGATGTAGTCAAGACCAGGCTAGAGCCAGGCTATGATTCATTCATGTGCCAAACTGAAGACTTAAAATGCTGTCCTGAAATCTATGAGTCATTGCAGGACTGTGAGCAGGGTATGAGGATATATCTTACAAACACGTTTTGGACTTAGATTTGTACAATTGTCAGCAATACCCTTACAGATATTTTTCATACTCTTTTTTATTTTTTATTTTTACCTTCTTCCTAAATGGGAAAATTAGTTGGGAAAGCATAAATGATATTGCCTCTGCAGCTACATCTGGAACACAGCACAGTTATATATTACTATTGACATGAACATTATAGATGACAATAAAACATTATTCTATAATAATTGGGCATACTTTAGCACAACTTTTGTTTGTGTAAAGTGTAACTCTGAATATCTCGACTTTTGTGTGTGTAAGGTCTTGGAAATAGCTGAAATACTATGATAAATGGAGTTAATGTCAATGGAGTAGCTCTCACAGTAACTGCCGAAACCTACTGAGTGTTTAATTAATCAGTGTTTGCAATTTTTGAGAGATTTAAGGTAGACTGTTTTCTTAACTGATGGAACTTAATTTCAAAGTTAAACATTTATTCCTAAACTAATAATTCAGTGTGAAGCTGATTAAGACATGAAAGACCCATGAAAAAGTAACCATTCTGATAATATATGAATATATAACATGAAGATGACATTCAAATTGCCAGCAAAAGCCTAAAATAAAATAATGAAATATCAAAATTAATGAGACCATACATAAGACAAAATTTGAACTCTGAAAATGTACATTTGTATGTTACATCTTCCTTAGTTCCCATTGGATATTAAGCTCTTGAATGATTATATTTGGGTGAAAATATTTAGGTCTAATACCATGGTTTTCTTTTGTAAGTTCATAAGCAATTATCAAATACTTCATATTGCATTATCATTGGAAAGAGGAAAAAAGCTGTCTAGGATCTTAATCGATTGAATTAAAGTACTTATAGTTTAGTACCAAAAGGAAAAAAAAACTAGGAAAAATTAAGATCAGATAAAAACATGTAAAATAAGATAGTATAAATAAATGACTACAATATAAATGAATGTCAAGGAAATGAAGAGTATAGACCTGGAGAGATATGAATTAGACTTTTTCAAGGACAAATATTTTGACCTGGTTCTTGAAAAAATAGTGGAAATTATTGAGCAGGAAAGAGGGAAAAGGATATTTCAGGTAGAAATATATATATATATATATACAGAGAGAGAGAGAGAGAGAGAGAGAGCAAAGTCATGAAGACAATTAGCAATGTAGTTTGGACATAGACTTAAGTGATTCACTCAAAAGAAGCAGATGAATCATCTTTAATATGAAAGATGAATTTTGAGAAATGAGGCTGAAAATTGTTAATTCAGTATGGTTTAATAGGAATCTTTCAAGATAACTTTGCTACAAATTTTGATAGTTAAAACTAACTAGGATATCTTAATAAAAAGAGTAAAATAATATAAATAAGGATTGGAATAACCATATATAATGTGAACAGAAAACGGTAATAAACAAGTATTTGCCCAGTTGCATGTATCAATATTTTCATAGGTTTGTTCGAGGGTGGTGGCTTTAGCAATAGGAAAGAGTCATAGAATCAGGGATTAGTTCCAAGGTAAAGATAGAGAAAAAATAGAGCAGAAAAGTAAGCCTAAGAATCAAAATCTAATGACGTGAAGAAATTTTGGGAAGGGGTACTGATACTTATGAGGGAACAGTTGGACAATGTGCCTTTAAGGAAGGAAGACAACCAGCTCACTTTTCTACATTATACTTCGGGTGTGCAGAATGTGCAGAAGACTTCAAAAACAGTGTGAAAGGCTGGAATATTCATCCGCAGGAAGATAATTTCAAAACTTGGAGCAAGTCAGTTACTCTCTGCAGGATCAAATGCTGAGAAATGAGGACAAAAGATTAAGTATTACAGGTTATTGTTAAATGTCAGGAGAAGAAAGAAGGGAAAAAGAAGGCAGAATAAAAGCAACTAGTGAACAAGAAAATATAATTCAACAGAGTATAATTTGTTCTAAAAATGAAAGTCAGTAATTTAAAGGAAATTTTTTATTGTGGCAAGAACACGTAACAAGGTTATATCTCCTTAAATTTTTAAGTGTACAATTCAGTAGTGTTAACTATAGGCACAAAGTTGTATAGCGGATCTCTAGAACTGAAATGTCTTGCATAACTGAAACTTTATACCCATTGAATACAAACTTTTATATGCCTACAATATAGTAGTACATTAATGAACTTGCATTATAACTCTGGGGGTTAAAAATAAACCACAATTGGATTGTATAGCATGGGTAAGATTGATGGCTCCGCACAGGTGGTTGAGAAGTTTCTCTTATTCTGGCACAAGCTTTCAATAATTGAAAGCTGTCATAGCTAGTCTTAGCTAGAGGGTTCAGTGATGAAAAATACTGGGAATAACTAAGGACAGGGCTGTATTCTCAATGAAACTGAACTACCACATAACACCTATTTTGTTAGTATTATAATTAGACACAATTATACATTATGTACTCTGAGACCTAGAAAGTCTTGCAAGAAAAAAATAAAGGAAGAAGGGAGAGAAAGAGGGAAAGAGTGAGGAAGGGATGGAGGGTGTTTTTTTTTTTTTTTTCTTGTTTTGTTTTGTTTTTCCCTTAGGGGGTCATCAGAAAAGGAGTTATGGTTTATCAGGCCCTAGTCCCTAAAATGGACTTGGGAGAATGGTTATCTTAGAGGGATCTGACTCCCCTACTATGTATAGCTTCTCCTGGATGTGACTCAGAAAAGGTCTGGAAAAGAAAGGGCATCATGTTGCATGGAGTAGATGAAAAGGAAGATGAGAACCACAATGTCAGCCCCTGTGAGACACTGCTTGATGCAGACTGCTCCAGGCTCACCAGCCATCAATCCCACTGTCTAGTCCTCAAGAGTAAGGTTACCCAGCTGGCTGTCTTAGCCCACTTGTGCTGCTATAATACTATATGCTATAATATTAGATAATACATATATGTATATGTATGTATTTATATATAAAACATATATATTATATAATGCTGAATGCCTGAGGCTGGGTAATTTATGAATAATAGAAATTTATTTCTCACAGTTCTGGAGGCTGGGAAGTCCATGATCAAGGTGCTGGTAAAATCAGTGTGTGCTGAGAGCTGCTCTCTGCTTCCCAGATCGTGCCTTGAATACCATGGACTCAACATGGCAGAAGGGAGACAAAAGAGCAAAAGAAGAGTTAGTTCCCTTCAGCCCTTTTACAAAGTCGCTAATCCCATTCATGATGACTGAGTCCCTGGACTTAATCACCTCCTAAAGGACTCATATCTAATATTGTCACACTGAGTCTTAGGTTCCAACATATGAATTTTGTGGGACACAAAAATCCAAGGTTTGGACATTAGACAGATCTATTATTTCCATGGCATCTCTCTCTCTCTCTCTCTCTCTCTCTCTCTCTCTCCCCCTCCCCCCCTCTCTCTCTCATATATATATATATATACATACACACACACACACACACACACACACACATATATATGCGTGTGTGTGTGTATATTCCACCAGCAGAGTGTTATAATTTGCAGAGGAAATTATCACTCTGAACAGAAGGAGAATTTGCTTCAGAACATACAATCTTTTCCACAGTCCTTTATTGTCATAAAAGGAAATGTTTACTTTAACAAGATTTAATTTTTACAGTCTTCCATATTGCATATTCTTCTAATTATTAGCTGACTAAAATTTTAGACCAGTATTATCCAAGGTTTGGACATTAGACAGATCTATTATTTCCATGGCATGCTCTCTCTCTCTCTCCACCCCCGACTATATATATATATATATATATATATATATATATATATAAAATTGTGGTTCTCTTTCCTTTGAGCCTATTGTAGTCCAGGAGCAGGGGGGGAGGACTGAAGGTGAGGGAGGATAAAGAAGAGGCAAAAAGATAAAAAGAAGTTTATGGTCATGCAAAGATTAATTTTTTAAGGAACTCATATATTCTCAATAACCTCATCTATTACAAGCTTAGGTAGAGAAACACTAGCAAAGCTCTAGACAGGCATTAGACTGCAGCCTTATGAATCTGAATAAATAAATGTCCAGTATTATATCAAATATCTTCATGGACAATTGGATACCATTTTTACAGGTAATAGCAAAATTTTCTGCCAACAAAAGACAGTGTTCTGAAAAAAAAGTGGTTTTATTATAAAAATATGTGAAACATTTTAAACTATTGTTAAATTTTATTTTTTGTGAAGAAAAATCCTTAGCAAATAGTAGACTTAGAAAATAGTTTATATATGAATCATAAGTGTGTGATAAATAACAAATGAAAATATTCTATATATCAGTATAGTCATGGAAGTTAATTGGACCAAAAATATTTGTTTAAAAAGAAGTTAACCGAAAAAGTTAACTATATGCAAAGACAAGGAAGATAAATATAATTGATTACCTCTTTTTTCAAGTTCTTTCAGTTATCTGCCTTCAGGCCCATGTTTCATAACTGTGCTGCAAGGAGTAGGAAAGAACTAGAGAAAATTAGGAGAGGTGGACACCAATCCCTACAGGTCAATGATTTTGATGTGCACCAAGCATTATAAGCAAGGAAATGCAGGCATAATGGAACATTCCCCAAGGGAAAATAAAATCTTTTCTAGGATAATACATTACACGTTGTCTTGGTAAAGTGTTATAGAGAAACAGCTTGTCCTTCAGCAGTCCAATTAAGTTATCCATCAGGCTGACTCGTGCACATATAGTTTAAATCAGGAAAGACTGGATAGTTGCCCTAAATTCTCTGCGCACCTAAGGGGAACAATAATTGAAAGTAGAAGTTAATGCTACTTATTGACCATGTGAGATCCTTGAATAACATTAAGTTTGGCATTATTGAATCTATCCATCCTTTTCTGCTGCCTGATAGAGTTATTTCTCTTGTTATTTCCTGGCAATCTCAAGAAAATACTTTATAGTCACAGTATCTACTAGTTTTTAAAATGTATTCAATTATTTTTGTAGCACTTTTGATAGCTGTAACACTTGCTAACCTCAGACAAATTGACTACAGGATTAATGTAATCATTTCTACAGAAAGTATTTCAAAGCTTTAAAATGACAGCATTTTAAAATAAGGTAGTGATTCCCTGACACAGGATAAAGCTAAATGGAGACTTTTTTTACTCTGTGTCCTTTCCTCTACTTCAAAGGTCATTTTGCATTTTGGTTCTTCTTAATCTTTCATCTGAAATGCATTTGACCACAATGAACATCAGAAAATAAAAGATGCCACTAATGATTAAATGTCGTTTAGCATTCTTGCTGGTTGTCTTTTCCTGACCAACCAATAAATGTCTCTTCTGGAGGCACTATCGATTTATGCTCAATGTCTGAAGATATATTGGCCAGGGAAAAGGGTTCCTACATTCCAGCCACCAATTTTACTCTTAGCTAGAAAGTTATTGAATAGAACTACTTAGCATGAAGAAGAAAAACCTGAAAAGTAATTGAATGGTTGTAAGCTTATTGAGACAACCAAGACATCTGGTCGCAGTTTATTCTACATGCTACAACAAAAAAGAACAAGACAGAATGTCTACAAATTAATATGTGCTTTTTTAGTCAACATCAAAAGGAAATAAGAGAGAGAAATATTATTTAGCCTTAAAATGAAAAGAAATTCTGACACATTCTACTAATGATGGACCTTGAAGATAATGTGCTAAGTGAAATAAGCCAGTCATGAAAGGACAAATGATGTGTGATCCCACTCGTAAGAGATACCAAGAGTATTCAGATTTATAGAGACAGAAAGTAGAATGGTAGCTGGCCGGAGTTAGAAGAGGGAGGAATGAGGAATTACTGTTTATGGAGTTTCAGTTTGGGAAAATGAAAAATCAAGGTAGATGGTGGTGATGGTCACACAACAATGTGAATGCACTAAGTGACACTGAACTGTACACTTAAAATGGTTAAAATGATAAATTTTACATTATTTATTTTACCACAATTAAAAATAACAATAAACAGAAATGGTGGGGGGAGATAGATATTGGAGAATTGTGAGAGGGATGGATTCAGAGATAGGAAGCAGATGTTTCCTTAGCTCACTTTATAATATCCAAAATTCCAAGCTCAAAGCTCCCCCTTGTCATCCCTAACCCCACAGACTATGGTCCCCACATTTGCTGAGAAACAGGGAGGCAGTGTTGGGCTCAGACACAAACCAAATGTTGCTTTGTTTTGCCTAAAAATATTGCAGGGTTGAGCCAGACATTCTCCTGTTATTGCCTTTCTCTCTTTAGGACCCACCCAAGCAAAGCAGGAAGTCACATTTAAAGAGAAAAAGAAATTTGGACTTAGCCCAGCACACTCAGAACGCTGACTGTTTGACCTTTGTGGAAAAGAAATTAGATTCCATATAATTGTACAATCGTCTCATTAAAAACACACTTCAGTGTGTGTATCACTCAAGCATCGTTAGCGGACCATACTTAAAAATCACCAATCTAAACTACTCACAAAAATATCAAGGTCATTCAAGGCATTTTACATTAACAGAGGCATTACATTATCAGAATTGTCTTCTGATACTGAAATCAGAGCAAATCATTTCATTTGGAGAAGCAGAA
>RJWJ010040165.1:0-14114 GCA_004363605.1 Indri indri | reverse complement strand
AACGGCCACTCTGACGGCCAACATGCCCTTTCTGCACGGGAACATGAGACATAGGCAGGCTGGCTGCTAGCAGGGCTCGCCTGGGCCCAGTTTGGCGGAGAAGAAAGGCATGCGTGACTCTAATATTTAACATTTAAATTATGCGTCTGGAATTATAGTAGCAAAGTAATCTTTTGAAGGCCTATAGTTTATGCTCTGATGCAGTTAAGCAAATACCAAATTATCTGTTCTTTAAATATTTAATTTCTGTATATAGCCATTTAGTAAGGCTGACCCCAAATCCTTCCCTGAAGCAATTGTGTGAGACAAGTATTAATAAATGCTTTACTAATAAAGCTCTAGTTATACCGCACTAAAATGACAACCCAGCTGCTTCCTGAATTTTTGTGCAAGAACGTTTCAGGAGCAGGCACTAAGGACAGATATCTGAGAAACGTCCCCAGCCAGCAGATGCTTAAACATCTGGATGAAGGCAGTGCGTTCTGTTGTATTGTGTTATGTATAGTCAGGGCCCCCTGAAAGCTGCAGAGGTAAAGCCCCCGAAAGGAGTCGGCCTCCATGCACGCTCCCAGGGCTACCATGAATGAGCAAGTTAGGGACAGATGAACCTTCTTCTGGGTGGGTACAGCTCACCTGCAGGGTATATAAACACAGGCTGGGTTTCTGCCCCACTCCCTGTCCTCTGAGCTCCCTTCTGCATGAACAACCTGCACAGCTGTCCATGGCAGCTCTGTGAGCCCCTCAACGTACATACCCAGGCTTCCGTCCCTGCCCTAGGATTTCTGTGCGCATTTTCAGTTACAAATGGGAAGATGGAATTATTTCAAACAGTCCCACAACCAAGACTGGGTTATTAAGATGCTAGTACCATGAATCAGTGCAAGAGAGTGGAAGAGTGGTTTAAGAAATGTAATCGTTTCCTCCCACAGGGATGTCACGCCGGGACTCACCGTGGCAATTCCAACCACATGACCCAGGACGGGGACCAGTCGCTAGGTGGCGTCATGTTGTGGTTGGAGTCCAGGGCTGCTGGGCTGCTGCAGTCTTCCTGGGGCTCGGGCTCCGTGACTTCCAAAGCTTTGAGTTCCACTGAGGAGGACGTGCTTTTCAGTAATGCCACCGCCTCACTCCGGCTGACCTCTGTTAGTTCAATCCCATTCACATTCAACAAAATGTCACCTGATGGCCAGAAAAGCAGAAGCCATCCTTAGTGAGAATATAGACAGGGATTTCTACTTAAAGTGCAAGGGGCAGGGACCGACTGGCAGGTGGGGACGTGGAGAGGGTGAGGGGTGTGTCACCAGCCCCTCATGTTCGATGTGAGGCTGGGTTTTCATAGAGCGAATGGTAAACAATGGGCATTCCAAGGCTCTGATAAGTCTTGTTTGGGGAAGAGAGGGAAGGAGGAAGATAAATTAGCCTTGTTCACTATTTAATCAAAGAAAACCTAGTTTTTCACTCCTTTTTTGTTTCTTGTTTTTAGCCCAAAGGGGAAGCACTTGGCGAAAGCTCCAGCCCTTGCACAGAGCCTGGTCTGTAGCAGACACCCAACAAATAAGGATTGAGTGAATGAATAAGCAACTACCCACGACAGTGTCTGGCAGAGGAGTCTACAGTAGTTAGGAAAAATGGGCTTGGAACTGTGCTCTTAAAAGAGGTGGAAAGAAGAGTTAACATTTCTATTCATTACAAAGGTGAGAAGAGCTAGCATTGGTTAAACACCTACTGTGTGCGGGACCATTTCCATACATCGTATCATGTGATCCCCTAGCTCGTGTTCTCTTACTAACAGGTCAGTTTGGCCTCATCACTCTCCAACCAGGTGCTTGCAGAAAAGCAAGAGAAATTAAAATACATATCTCCTCTACCCCCAATTTTTTATTATCTTCTTCATGTTTTCCTGGTTCCCTTCACATAACATCTTTTTTATCGAGAATACCCACAGCAGGAGCAAAAAGACAAGAGGGGAAAGATGGGAAAGGCCTGACCATCAGTTGGCTGACTAAACCCCTTAACACACCATCCGCCCACGGCTCCTTGGTCTGAGCAATTATCCTTCTAAACTTCACATTTTGTCTCTTGAGCGTGGACCTTTCCATGGCATAATCCCTCATCCATCTGAGCCACCCCTTCACGTGAATTGACAATATTACTAAGGATACATATTCATAGAGGGAAACTTGATATCACCTTCCTTTACTCAAAGGAGCCCGGAACACATGAGATTAAAATACTGCAACACTGTTCACCAATGGGGAGGTACCTAGCGTGGTACTTGCACTTAATAAATACTCACTGAATCAAATCTTTCAAATGACTTCTCCTATCCAACCCATAAAAAATGGAACAGTTCAGGAATTTGTCACTGGATCAACCCAGGGAAGAACCACTTAGAATGAATGGAGTCAAATTATACCATTTAATAGACAACTTGCTCATAACTATAGTGGTTCCCTATTAATTACTGGGATAGTTTGGAGGTTCTAGCTTTACCACCAGGCAAGTTGGCCCACATCGACCCACATGAACTAAGAGGAGTGATACCTGGTCTAACAACTATGCTCGAACCAATCATCATCAATTGGTAACAGATGTCCCTGCCAGATCCCTCTCACATCCTCTCGATAATTCTGGAAACAGTCACCTAAACATAGTGAGCTGTTAATTTCTCTTAATATTTTGTCACCCCAGTGCCTGAAGTCCTTTTACTTTTTACCTGTTTTTATTCTTCCGTCTCTGCTTATGACTCCTCCGGGCTCGACACTGATGACATAGATAGGCAAGTCCCATTCCCTATGTGATGCTCCCCCTGCAACGGTCATGCCGAGAGATTCATTGGGGTCTTTTCGTACACTCACAACCTTCTCACGACAAGTAACTGCAGGATGGAGGGGCTGAAGACACAGACAGAAAAACATGGCACATGTATTCACATGTGGGTTTGCATTTTCTACATGCAGAAACTGCTAAGGCTGAACAAATTATGTAAACTGAATAAATATGATGGTGGTCCTTAAAATCACAGAGAAAAACACAGGCAGAAAACCTTCCTCTTATCCACCCCCTGCCATAATAGAGTCACATTATCCCAAATTCCATAGACTACCTCACAGAGAATTTGCATTTCAAAAGGGAAATTTTTTTTTTTTAATTCGGTCTCCGTAGAACCTGTCGATAATTTCCAATGCTGACTATATTTCAAGTTGTCATGGTGGGGTATTGGGAAAAGTTTTCAATTAGCAATCATCATGCCTCAGACAATCCTTATAGGCTATGATACCACCATTGTGCAAAGCTACAAAAGGGAAATCTTAAGCACACAAAGTGAAGCGAACCCAAAAGTTTTCAAGTGAGTCATTTAATCCTGATAGAAGTGAGTCAGCATTTCAAAAAAATTCTTACCATTTATGAATATCAGGAATTTTTTTCTAAGTTAAAAAAAAGTAACCACATTTTATGCAGTGTCCTTTTTCACACCTCCCCAGTGCTTACCACACAGGCTCGTGCGAGTGAAGAGATGTTTAGTCGGGCACCGAGGGACTCGGCAGAATGACTGGAGTACCACAAATACGACCTGTGTCCCTGTGCCCTGCCTGTGTCCCCCGTGGCCATTTATTCTTCCCACCAGAGAGACTCACGTTAGCAATGGAAAAACCCAAGTCTCCCTGTGAAACCTTCACCCCAGAGTTGCCCAACCTTGGCCAGGGAGGAGGAGAGTTAAACATGACAGAGATCATCCTTTCCATCTGTCTTTTCTCCCCACTCCCCTGCTTCCCGACTTTGGACACCTCGGAATGTTCCTTAATGTTTCAAAACAAAATTTATGATGAAATAACTCAAGCAGATTAAAAAATATCAAGGACATCTGTGTATTTATCACTCGAACTATAAAACATTTATATTTCATATTTGCCTTGAATTTTTTAAAATACTTTTTTCATTTCTTCTTCTTCAGCAATGTTACCTGGATTGAATTTTTTTAAAATAAAACATTTTAGAGCAATAAAAAAGTATAAATAACAGGATGACTTACCCATGAACCTCAAAACCCAATATTGGAAATAAACATTCCACATACAGTTCGTTCCAGTATGATTTCTCTCCAGTCATATTCCTTTCTGCTCCCACAGAGGTAACCACGCTCCTAAATTTGGTGACTCTCATTTCTTAACTTGTCAATTGGCTAAAAGCTTTCTGTCCCACAAATCCCGATTTGCCTTCTTTAGTTATTTCTTTGAATCATTAAAGCTATTTTCAAAAAGTCACACTGTTTTCTACATCAAACAAAATTTTAGTAGGAACATAAAAAACTAAACCATCAAAGAGCCCTATGTGTCTTAGTTTTATTTTAAATAGGCCACTTTTTTTTTTGGTGAGGGCATTTCAGAAGGCAGATGCAATATAAATTAAAATGAAAATAATTATAATTTCCCACTAGGCCACTTTGTATGTTTCCAGGAATTAAGAAACATGACAGAGGGTTGCAGCAAAAACGTGATCAGATCCCCCTGGCTCTTCCCATGATTCATGATGGGTAGGTGGATGGAGACCTCACTTTCTGTTAATTTAATGAACTAGGATATATTCTAGTTAATTCAACTAAAATTAATTAGATAAAAACTTTAATTAGTCAATTAAGCTAATCAACTACTTTTCCATTAATAAAGACTATCAGTTTAATTTAAACATGCTAATGGTATTTACCAGCAAAAAGAGGGAGTTCTTGTCCATTAAACATTTTAGCAGGATGTACTTGGTCTAGATTGCTTATTAATGGAATTTGTGAATTTGTGGGGCATGGCTTGCTGGAGAATGGGGAGGGGGATGTACCTTATAGGCTCTGTAATTAACAGAGTATAAAGCGGAGATGTTCCAAAATCAAAATTCTGAGTATTGTTTCTGCATGCATTGCTCAAAAATTCAACTTGTAAATTATTCCAACCAAACATAGCTTGATATGGAAGGGAAAGGGCATTCCTTACTCTCTGTTGCAAGAGGAATGGGCCACCTGTAAGATTTTCTTTTATTTAATAGTTACAAGTGATATAATGAAACCAGAACCCAGGGGAAGTGACCGATAGAAGCTCATTGCCATCACAATAGGATGCCAAACCAAAGCTACTGGGCTCTTACTTTGGGCTAAACAAGATTTGTCTCACTGAGACATGCATCCAAATGGAAAGGTTAAGTCACTGCCTCTAATAGAAGCCACAGACTTCCGTACAAATTGGGCTGAGTCACCTCATTTAAAGAGAGTCTGCAAAATGGTGTCCTGAAGGATAGATTCCACCCACAGATACATTCTGCTTGATCCGCAGTGTTTAAAACGTTTTTTGGATTTGAATGCCATAAGATAGGCCATGTGTTTCATGGTTTGCCCCAATCCCCACCACTCCCTAATGTCACATGAGTGTTTAAATTATCTTTCTGGGCCCTTTGGCAAACACGAACATATTAAAAATAACAGGAGAATCATTATTTTAATTTCCAGGCAGACTGGGAAATTCAAAAACCAGAAACCAGGTAAACCTCTTGTTTCATTTTGAAGGGAATGGAAAACAGTCCTTAAATAAAATATCTCCTGGGAAAAACATGACATCTATTTGGCTTAGGCTAGAAATTAGGTCCCCATATGAGGTCTCCATGATCAGGTTTCAAAACTGTCCTGCACTTTCCTCTCTCCTGCTTGAATGGGAGACGTGTTATCTCACCAAGTCTTGAAGATGGGACTTTGGGACTTTAGTTTTACAAGTCACAGTGTTTAAGTGACAAAGTCCAGAGATGACGCTTAGACATGTTAAAGCAAGCAGGCTTTCCAAGCAATAGCTCCCTGCAGGAGCAGTGGATGTGCCCCGGCCGGGCCTCACCTTGGGAGCGTTGCTCCTCCGCCCCGGCCCTGGGGACTGGTCGCCGTTCCTGTCCCAGCTGGCTTCCTCAAAGATGTCGGGGCTCTGCTGTCGAACCTGGCGTGACACGACGAGGTGAACGCGTCTTTCGCTGGCCTGGGTAAGACAACATGGGCGTTAGCCACTCTCAGAGCTCCCATCCACAGCGTCCAGCACCCGGGGCTTCCCGAGATAGGACTTTGGTTGTAGCCTTTTTTTTTTTTTTTAAATGGAAAAACATGGTTTCTAGTAATGTTTATGCCAGTGCCCATCTTGTCATTTGGCAAAAGTATGAGAGTTGTTTCCTTTATACTTAAACCAGGTAGTGAACGTTGCTCCAAGAGAAAACCTAAGGAAGGTTTAGTTCATTCCAGTCTTTGAAAGACATTAGATATTGCTAATTTATTTGTAATGAATGGCTCCACTACACATAAGCCACGTCTGAAGGTCTCCACGGATGGAATGTGGTGCATAGTATAAAGCAGTAACCCAGAGCAAAGGTCTAAGATCAAAGGTAATCAGTAAAGAAAAAGAAAATTGTCGGCAGCAACCCTGATATCATAGGAAGAGAACCCTAAATCTGACAGTCACACACATTTGGGTATTACAAAGGTTGAACACTTTAGAAATATAGGTGCTGTTACGATGATTTGTTAGGTTCTAATATAGCCTGAGTGGCTGAGCATGGTGGCTCACGCTTGTAGTCCCAGAGACTGGGGAGGTTGAGGCAGGAAGATCGCTTGCAGCCAGGAGTTTGAGACCAGCCCGGGCAACAGAGCAAGACCCCATTAAAAAAAAAAAAACAACCCTTAATACAGCCTGATCAAAGTTCTTCGCTTTGATTCTTTATCTTTTATGTGACCACCACTAATTTTGCTTACTAGTCCTCTGTTAAGTACTTGGATACTTGGACAGAGCATTCAAAAGAGCCAGCTGTAGTGCTTTATTGGAAAGGTCCACTCCATACAGCAAATTCACTGATTGGTTTTCTGCCACAGATCAGTTTCGCGAGTGTCTGATAGTGTGGGTCATTATTCCAGGATTGCTGACCGGTGAGATTTCAGAGCTGCAGGGCGGACAGACAAGACCTTCGACCTGTGAAACTTACATAAACAGGGCTCCCTGATGGCCCTGGCTGAATTAGCCAACTGACTTCATTTACCATTTTACTGAAAGGCGATAATGGACGAGGCGCGGCTAGATTTGACTACAGAAGTCCCCAAGAAGGACCAGGTTTGGGGACGAGGAAGATGGAGACGTCGTAAGGTCTGGAGGGTCCTCTCTTCATCCCAGCCCTTGCCCGTTCGCTACCACGGCAGAGATGGACACTGATCTGCTTGCCACCTTCCTTCACAGCCTGGTTATGGGGCCACAGGAAAGTCAGGTCATGAAGGCGGGGCAGGGACAATCCGTGCTCTTCTCTACTGGCCCGGACCATGGGAGTGGAGATATCTGCGTCCTGCCTGCTATGATCCAAACTTATGTGTTCCCCTGAAATTCACGTGTTGAGATCCTAACCCCGAAGATGGGGGGTATTTGGAGGTGGGGCCTTTGGGAGATGATTAGGTCACGAAGGCAGATCCGTCATAACGGGATCAGTGCCTTTATAAAAGAGGCCCTGGGGAGCCTGTTTGCCCCTCCACCATGTGAGCTGTGAGATGGCGCCAGCTTTGAGAAAGCAGCCCCTCCCCAGACACCCAATCTGCCAGCACCCTGATTTTAGACTTCCCAGCCTCCAGAACTGTGGGAAATAAGTTTCTGCTGTTTATAAGACACCCACGTTCAGTGCATTTTGTTACAGCAGCCTGAATGGACTGAGACACCACCTCTTGCCTCTTTCTTCCCCGAGAACATAACTCTCTTCCAGTCTCAGGAATTAGGACCTTGTTTTTAAAACCTTAAGCAAAAAAGATCATCACACCAATGAAACGACATCCCTACAGTTGTCCAACGCTAACCAGCCCAAACCTTTAGACTTTGCACTCTTATGTTAACAAATGGCTCTTCTCAGCGCGCTCTTGAAACTCAGGAGTCATCAGTCGGGTGGTGGCTGTAAATTAGACGAACTTTTAGAGACAATTGCTGAAGGGCTGTAAGAGTGTCTGTCTCAACATCACGATGGACAGGCAGCCAGGTGAGTGGATTCACTTCACACAAACAGAGCCCGGCAAGGCAGCTGGAGTCTGCGGCCACGTCGTTCACACATGGCCTGGCCATCACTTCTGATCTACCCAGCCACGGCTAACGTGCCGTGCCTTTGTTCGATGTCCTATCTTCAATTCCCTGGTGTTTCCCATCACACATAAAGCCTGTGTCAGGAGAGAACGAAAATAACGAGCCCAGGAAGTAACCACGAGGAAAGCGGACAGGATGAACTAGGGTATTAGCCAACTAATGCAATTCCTGGAAGAATATTTTGTAATAACTGTGTCTCTTTCTTTTTCTATAAACCTCCCTTACCCTAATAAGGTTATCTGTGGGAACTCTCTGAAGCAAGAACTACTAAAAGATAAGAAACAGCAAACATTCAGGTCAAAACCTCAATTATTGAGCTCAGATTTGCTCTCTGATCTTAGGGGAAACGCCGACGTTTGGAAGGATCTCAGCAGTGTGCTGGTGTCTAGGCTTGCTATCGTATCACGTTGGTGTTGGACAAAGAGCCGCCACGTGATAGAAGCAGCTCCTAAGAATTGAGAAGACTTCAGACTTATGCATGGAACCAACTTGCCAGGGAAAATCCAAATTGCCAAGAGCAATCTCAATTAGTGGACATGGCTTGAAGTTACCCTTCTTCTCTCCCTTAAACATCCTAGGTTTAGCTCTAGGCAAATTCTGGACACACTTGTTACGACCTGCATGGCCGGACTGTGCATCAGAACCTCCTTTCTCTCCCAAGAGCCCAAGCATTCAACCCCTTCCTCCTACCTCCACCCGCATTCTCCCTGCAGACGTCAGCTTACTCGAAGCCTCTCGACACAAAATTCTGTCCCCATGCAGCTTTTCCCACTTCACGGACAGAAGAGGGGGTGCCGTGAAAGACACATGGGGAATGTGCTTTAGGGTGTCCACAGGTGGGACCAATTACTTCTGGCTGAGGAAATAGGGAACATCTGATATTCAGAGACAGACAGAGGGTTAAAACTGGATGGCATTTGCTATGGAAAGGCTTGTTCTCTGTTGTTTTGTTCAATGACTGCTTTTCTCTGTTCTTTTCAGGTTTGACTCAAAACTGCCAATATTTGCGTGATGGGACTAAGCAGAGACCAATGAAGGGAACCACAGTCCAGCAGCCTCATTTATATTTACTGATGTTTAAATAACAAAAGTCCATTTCTCATAGCTGGCAGGAAGAGTCTGGGAGTGGTAAACCATGATCTCTCCGAGGGCAAGCATCTTTCCGTTCAGCTTGAAAATGGCTCTTTTCCCTCCGACATCCAGCATGGCTGATGAGAACTGCTCATACCGTCAGGATGAGCAACAGACCAGAAGCTTCCACAGAGCAGGCAGATGGGCACCAAAGATGCCACTACACAAGGAGAAGCATTTTGCAGAGCTGTACATGGGAGCACTGGGGATCTATCTTTCTGTTGTCCTGGCATTGCATGGATACATGCAGTGGCTGAGAGGGCCAGCGATAGCTACGCATGCAGGGCAAGAGTTGATAGAGTATCTGCACTTCAAGGTGTGAGCTTTTCACCTATTCCTTTGTAAAGGAGGACTGGAGTTAAACCAAATGCATTGTAACTTTTTTTTTTTTTTTTTTTTTTAGCATATATGCTTAAATGTCTATAGTAAGCTATATAAAATTCATGTGAGTTCATTGTGTTTCTTGTATTAGTTTTATAAAGTTTCAAGTTAAGAGTTGCCACTCTTCCCCCATAATGCCCCAGGGTATCATTCTATACAAACACTCGAGGGCGGGGGGACACTCCAAACTGACTGTTGGACGTCAGGACTGTGTCGTTCAGAGCAGGAAGACACAGATGCAGCTCCCTTTAGGGCACAGTCCAGGGCCACAGGGGGCCCGTGCTTGATTGGGTGGGCCCCTAGTGACGGAGACAGGTGACAGCTTCAGTGAGATTAATAACTATATAAGCTGCTTATAGAGCTTGTTTCTATGTAGCATTTCATCATTAGCATGAGGTTTCAATGATAATCTCTTAAAAAAAAAAAAATTCATCCTACATTTCCCCAGTGGTTTCTTTTCCGAGGACCTCAGAATGAGGCAGTCTGGTTTACCTGATTTTCAGCATGTATTTGTGGGGATGGTTATTTCTAGCTGTGTGGGATTGGGATCGCCCCACTTTAGAATTCCCTTCCAGCAGCTCTTCGAGTATCATTCTCAGTTCATCCACCCTGTGCTCACAAAGCCCTTGGGGAGTTGTGGAACACCGCTTCCATACGATTAGAAAGTCGCAACTATGCAAGAGATGTCAGACTCATCTAATCCAGCATTTTCTCTAAGCCTATGGTTCAATTCCCCGGCAAAATCCTTGCCATGTTCAATGTCACCCAGCTCATGCTTCAATGCCCCCGATGACGGGAAGCTCCCAAGGCAGCACAGGCCATTTTTAGATAGCACTAATTAGAAAGTCTGTCCTTAGGTTGAGCTTAAATTTGCCATGCTCTTGCCAGCCCATTGGTCCAGTTATGCCCTGCAGGGCAACCCTGAATCAAGTTTTACATGACAACCCTATTTGAAGATCTCCTGCATTGGCCTCCCATAGCTCTGCTCCTTTCCAGGTGAATCGTTTCTAGTTTCTCCAATATTTAATGTTTTTGAGTCATGTCAAAAACTTGAGGAATTCTGGACTCACTCTAACAAACTTGGGCGTGCGTGTGCGCGCGCACATGTGTGTACATGCACAGAATTGGAACCCAAAGATGAGTTCTGGTCTGACCAGCAAGAGTAGGGTCTTTTTGCTGACCAAACAGCTGCCCTGAGTACCTCATTGAGGAAGTTCCCATTTTGCCACTTCACACAAGCCTAGGGGATGGCTCTACGCTCTAGGAAACCATGCACTCCATAAACGTCTATCTTCCTCATTACCGATTAATTGGAAGGTGACAAAGAAGTTCTCAGGACTGCACTACAGCATTATAGCCACGCAGCCCACCTCAGAGACCGCGTGACGGCACATGGACCCTGCCTGGCAGTACACACCTGGAGCCATCAGACCCAAACGATGTGCTAGGAAGATACCAAAGTTCATCAGTCCTTCCTGGTGATGTGGCAACATGCTACACAAGGCATGGAAACAAAGTACGTGCCTTGCTCTCCTTCCAATGAGCAAAAGAACTTCTGGGGTGAAAAATCCCTCCCATTGAGCAAAAAGTGAGGGTCCAGAAAGATAACCCTAAAATGAGTTAATGATATGCTGTAAGTTGATATTCCCCATAAAACAAGCTTTGTAAAAGCAAATCTGGTACGTGTTAATTTATTTGCCATTGAAATTTCAGCACCTAGCTATACAAAGAGAGTTCACGAGTATCTGGAGAAGTGGTAGCTCCTTCACTGAGCTACAAGCAACCGCGGTCTGGCCAAGGACAAAGGAAATTAAGAAAGCTTTGAGGAAAAGTAGTGAATAAGACATTAGGATTTGATCAGGGCAGAAAAGGAGAATTAGGGCAGCAATTTGGTCTATTTTTCCCACTACTATAGTTTCATGTTCATCCTTATGTTCCCAGAAGCACCTATCTTTAGACACAAAAAAATTACTGATCACGATAGCACAGATGGTGACTTTTATGGGGTCATACATCTGTCAGTGATGAGGTCAAAGTAAAAATTTCTTGAGTCCCTAAATCTGCTGATTACTGAGTATAACGACTCAACTCCTTTGCCTCAAACTTTTTCTTCTTTTTTTTTTTTTTTTTTGAGAGTCTCACTCTGTTGCCCTGGCTAGAGTGAGTGCCGTGGTGTCAGCCTAGCTCACAGCAACCTCAAACTCCTGGACTCAAGTGATCCTACTGCCTCAGCCTCCCGAGTAGCTGGGACTACAGGCATGAGCCACCACACCTGGCTAATTTTTTCTATATATTTTTAGTTGTCCAGATAATTTCTATTATTTATTTATTTATTTTTTTTAGTAGAGACGGGGTCTCGCTCTTGCTCAGGCTGGTCTCGAACTCCTGAGCTCAAACGATCTGCCTGCCTCGGCCTCCCAGGGTGCTAGGATTACAGGTGTGAGCCACTGAGCCTGGCCCAAACATTTCTTTTATGGTATCTAAAAGTTGTTCTCATGATTCTGTTCCATGGTAAAAAAAAAAAAAAATATATATATATATATGTGTGTGTGTGTGTGTGTGTGTGTGTATTTATGTATTTTAGGGATATGTGGGCAAAAGGTAGGGAGGTTTCAAGATCCCCTAATATTTGCAGTGTGCAGCTGTACATAAGATACAGTCTAATGTCTAAAATTCTAAATTGAAAACCTATACACTTTACCAAGTCACACTTTCTCAAGAATGTATGAAATTTGGAGCCCTATATAAAAATTATTTGGACTTCAAAAATTCAGCTCAAGGAGTTTTAAAAAGATCTATGTATACTTTAGTCTATGTGTGTTAAATCTACTATTATACGATACCATGGTAAGACAATTTATTTAAGTAGGGATTAGATTCCAAATTAGCTGTACTAGTCTTATTAAAAAAAAAACACATGCAGATCTATCGGGTCTTATTTCACTGGCAATTCTTACTGGCACCAGGGGACTCGAATGTTTAAATCACCACGAAAGTTCTGCCTTTTTCCAGGTAAGCAGCAGAACTCATGAACTGGAATCACATATTTAGAACAAACGTAGGTAATGTGAGTAGTCCATTATTTGCTTTCTGGCTCCATCTAAAAGGCCTATTACATTTTCAAAAAAAGTTTGAAGAGCCTGGTTGTCAGGTGTTCTTTGATGAAATAACTTCTCATTTAAATATTAATTCATATAAGGAAAAAACAACCACACATATGTCTATATTAATGAAAACCCCTCTTATCACCTCTACAGGGGGCTTTGAATATTTTCAGCTTCTGCATCAAGTCCGGGGGTTGCCTAGGACAAAAAAGGCACCAGAGGGATCTCAAATTTGAAATTCATAATTATTTTCTTCACTTATTAATTGTATATATTGGAATGACTAAGCAAACATAAACTCACTGGTCCAGAATTGCAGATAGACGGAAGCATCACAGAACAGGCATCTCTCTGAGGATCAACGCTTCTCCCATTCATTCCTGGGCGGATGCGTGTGGACCCTCCACTCCTCAAAATACTGAGATCTCTTTATTCCTCCGTCTCTCTAATCTTTGGTCCATGAGTTCTTTGTTCTGTTATCTTAGCTATGACATGAGACAGTTCCAAAAAGCTGTCTCTTTGATACAGTTATTCCAGTCACTGTGCTCAAAACACTTGAGAAATTGACAATGGAGAAAAATAAAATTGTACTAAGTTGCCAGATAAGTCCATTGTGCTGTATTGGAGGCTTCTATCTCCTTAAGGGTTTTCTTCTCTAACGGGCCTGACTCTTAATGTCCCACGCTGGGTCTGGCGAACCCAGGCCGCTGCTGAGTAAGCTGAGGTTAGGGCTCAACATATGTACAACTGGTCAAATATAAAACAGTTGTGGCCTCTCTGTAATAACTCTTCCCTGAAATCATGTAGAAAAAAGCCAAATGTGGGGTTCTGTGGGAGAGAACATGACCAGAAGGACATGTTGTCTTGGCATTTCTTTGTAAGGCAAATGTGATTCATGGAGTAGACATACAAAGGCAACATGACCAAGGATTGGTCAGAAATTTGAGACTCAACCTTTGAAGGGTATTAATTCCCCCAGCCTGGTGTATGTGACTAGTATCACACAAATAAAATTTGCTCTTCAGAAACAGCAAGATACTGCTTTGCTGAATTTTTCCTGCATTCTATTCTATGTTTTCCATTTCTTTTCTGACTAGCTTTGCTTTTTTTTTATTTTTTAAGTTTTTCCTGCTTATAAAGCACATTGGCTTTGTTTAGTAAGCAAAAGAATCTTCTAGGAAGTCCCACTATTAGGCAACATTTTATTTCATAAGTTAATTTGCTCAGGGAAGAAACATTTTTGCTTTTCTGTTATTAATCTAGGAAAGTTGAATGCCATATGTAATCAAGATTGTTCCAACTGACACGATGAGTAAGAGTTTTTCTTTTGCCCATTGCGAAGTGTAGTTGGCAGAGATTCTCTCCAGAATGTGAGTTG
>RJWJ010040164.1:0-14103 GCA_004363605.1 Indri indri | reverse complement strand
CCCACCTCTCTCTGAGCCCTGCTGCCAAAACCAGCCTTTTACAGTCCCTTCCATGGCCCGAGTGAAGACCCTGAAGACCCTCTTCTCCAGGCCTGCCCAGCTTGAAAGCCTTGAACCCCTGGAGTGGTCCCACAGGCTGATCCCTCAGTGGGGGTCCTGGAGCCCCAGGCAGTGGTCTCGGGGTGGGAGGAGTGGTTCCAGAAGAGGAGTAATCAATCCCCACCTACCAAGCCCTGGCCTGGCTACACTGGACAACTCCAGGCAGGAAGCCTTGGCCCCGCCTGCTCCGGGGATGGAGAGGCACCAAGGCAGGCCCTGACACTGCCCCCTACAGGATGCCCTTGGGTGGCAATCCCCATCACCCCGCCCCATGGGCACAGACAGGACGGTAAGTGACTGCCCCCTGGTGCTCTTCCAGAGAGAGAGGCCCCTCAGATATCTGACACTGCCCGCCCCAGAACCTTAGGGAATCCCTGCCAGGTTCTGGGCCCTGCCAGGCAGGGAACAGAAATAGGGTCAAGAGACCCCAGCTTGGAAAACACTGACACCCTCCTTCCAGGCCTTTGGTCCAGTTCTCAGCTCTGGAGTCTCCAAGGGCCCTCGTTCCTCCAGAATTTCCCTCCTGGAGGGCCCACCTCACTCTCTTGGCTGCCAGACCCTGCAAAGGTGGGGGGCGGGGCGCTGGCAGCCAAGGCCTGGGGCCTGGACCCCTGCCCAGCCCTGTTGCACCTTTGCTGCAGCGGGTGTTGATCTCTGTTTCTGTTACTAATCAGAACCGGCATGGACTGGGCATCGGCTGCCAATCACTCATTAGCATATGAAATCCTCATAGCAACCCTAGGCCGCTGAGAGGCAGCAGAGGATTGCAGTTATTCTTCCTGGTACTGGTGTCACACAGCCTGGGTTCGATCCCCACTCGGCCACTTTTTAGCTGTGGGGCCTTGGGCAAGTTACTAAGTCTTAGTGCACCCAGTCATTGCCAGGCATTTTATGAGGTAGACTGTATTATTGCCACTTTACAGATATGGAAACTGACCTTCTGAAAGGCTAAGGACCCTGCAAGGTTATGCCACCTAATGAGGACGTGATGGGATAGGAATTCAAATCCTGAGCTCTTAAGCTCTCTTCCCCCAACGGCCCTTTATTCAGAAAATGAGACTGCTGAATGACAGAAATCTCACCTTTCTTAACAGTCAGTAGCCACACTGAAGCTGATCTTTAATTTCTAAATCCAGCTTTGATGGTGACTTGGGGGGGGGGTACCTCCCCTCCAGGGCCTTGAGATCATACAACTCTATGCTGGGAGGTGGGAAGGGCAGAGAGGGGGTGTCTGCGACACCTTTCCAGATGCTTCGGGAGAGCCTTGGCGTGGGCTGGCCTCCATTCGATTCAAAGTCATGACCGTCTGTCAGGAATGTGGGGAGGGAAGGGCATTCCGGTGGCAGAGGACCTAGTGCGAGGCGCAGGAGAGCGAGGGGGCTGTGACACGGGCTTGCGGGCAGCCGGGCTGGGCAGGTAGGTTGGGAGCCGGCTGTGGAGGCCCGAGAATGCCAAAGAGAGGTATGGGGCTGCCTCAGTGTCCCCAGGACACCAGGTCTGATGCCTGCTTCACCGCTCCACCACGGGGCTGGCATGTAAGGGGATGGAACCCGTCAGGTCCAAGCTGCCCCTCCCCGCTTTGAAACCTCCCAGCTGTCGGGGCAAGGCGTGAAAAGCCCGGGTTCCTGCTCTGTAATACGGGAATAACGTAGAACTCCTGCGGCTGCTTCCAGAATGAGAGATCCGTAGGTAAGAATCTCTGCTCACAGAGCAGCAAACCAGTACAGGACATGAGAAATCACGTCACTGTTCAGACGGGGCAACATGGCAGGCGCGGGGTCAAGGGCCTCCCAAGAACGCGCCTTCCACGGGCAGCGCCCGCGGAGGTCGCTACCATCCTGTAAGGCATTGTAATGCCCTCCAGAGCTAGACCGGGTTACTCCGGTAACAAGGTGCGAGCGGAAGACGGAGGGCGGAGACGCGGAGAGAGAGGGAGGTGAGAAGAAAGATAAGCGAAGGGAGGTTAGATAAAGCCCCGGGGTGGCAGGTGGGCGGAGTCCAGAACGTTCCCCAGGAGCAGGGATCTAAGCCGTAGCAACAGGCCGGCCATTGGCTGAGCGGGTACAGACTGGCCTGTGATTGGCCCTCGCCGTGTCTGCGCCGGAAGGCGGTGCCTCGCGGGGCGGGGCTGCAGACAGAGCCGCGGCCCCGCCCGGCCTACATCCGGGCCTCTGGGCTGCTCTAGGCCCGGGTGTTTCCGTGGAGGAACCCGGGGGGTGGGGGCTGCACGGCTGGCTCAGGCGAATCCGGCCGTCGGGGGGAATGCAGGCTGCAAAATCCCTCGGTCAGAGCCCAGGCATTTGCCCAGGGGGAGGTCCGAGGATGGAGTTCCAGATTCGTGGAGCCGGGGGTGCCTGGGCTCGAGGGTTCTGCTGCCGTCCGGGATCTGGGCCCAGTCAGGTGGCGTGACGGCTTGAAGAAGGCGGAGTCGGGCTGAATCCTGGGGCCCGGCAGAAGGGGCCGCTCTTGGGAGGGCCGGCTGCAGAGCCAGGAGCCGCCACCGGGGAGCAGCAGAGGACGGGCCCGCAGGATCCCCTAGGTAGGGTGGGGGTGCAGACGTGGACCAGTAGGTGCGGAATCCCCCCTCCCAACTCCGGAGCCCTGCTGCAAATCAGCATTATTGCAACATTTTGTAGACCACGTAGAGGGGTAGGGGCAGCCAGACCAGTGGTCGCTGGTGCATCCTTGAGTGCCGAGGCCCTGAGGGATTGGGCCAAGGCTGTTTTGTTTTTTTGTACCTACCCAGTTTCATTTTGGCCCTGTCACCACTAGGCAAAAAGAAACCTAAGTCTTACTATACCACGGGGAGAAATGATTATTACTCTTTGCTTCTGCCGAGCACTGGGATGTAGCGTGTTTGACCTTAGGGATCTGAACATTTAGGGAGATTACGTGGAAAAGGACTCACCCAAAATGCTTGCAGCCAGTCATAAACTGCCACCTCGTTTATACCGTTTACCCAGTCTTTATTTCCTAAGCTTATCTTGTCTCTATTTCGGATGTAATCTGTTTTAGGGCAAGAGAATATTTTTCACTTAGTCTGCCCACTTCTCAACCCTCTCCAACCTAGAACTCATCACTGAGGGGCCACAACATTCCTAGCAAGGAATGTTTTAGTTTTCAAACTTAGCAGGAAAAAAAAGCCCTGTAAACCACAATAGAAAAAAAATCCATCTTTTGGAAGGCAAGGACTTAGGAAGGCACTTTGCTTTGATAAACCTAAGGGAATCCCAAATGAGCTGCTCCCTCTGGTTTTAAAGAACTGACAACCACTGAAACCCCACCCCTAAAATCTGGCTTCAGATTAAGAGTAAAAAGAGGTAGAGGGCTTTGACGACTCTTCTCCACCCCCATCTAAAAGCCAGTAAAGTAGCAGGGTAATTTGTCCATCATGATGGGACCAGCTCAGCACCAAAGTTGTGATTCCCCTAGTGTAGATCCGAAATGAAGGCAACTTCACACACACACTTGCCTGTTCCTGAGATAACTGCTGTGAACAAGGTGGGCTGCACTGTTTTCCCCACCACCCCCAGGATGGGGGCAAACAGCTGCAGACCACCAGGACTCAACAGGCCAGTGTGCATGTGTGGGGCAGTTTGCTAATCAAAGCAAGTGCTTACTGAGAACCTACCTAATACTGTACTCTTCCCATCCAGGGGAGGCAGGAGAGGATGGTGAGGAGGCAAAGCACCCGAGCCTAGAAGATTCCAATCCAAAAACAACATGGTTCCCCTGGATGGTGGCCCATCCCTCTGGTCTGTCATTCTGAGTGGCAGCTTTGGCCTTGTCTGCTTAGGTAACAGGCCCTGGTGCTGGCTGCTGCTAAACAGCACCACGTGAACCAGTGACAAGGCCAGATGGAGGATAGAGCAAAATCCTATGCAAGACAAAAAGGCGCCCCAACAGGAATGGGAAACAAGCTAAACGACGCAGGAGAAAATAACTGGACAAACCCAGAATGGGGGACATTCTATAAGACTGTCAAGTAGCCTGATCTCTTGCTTACTTCCAAGGTTTCACAACACATAAATTTACCTGCTATACTAAGTAGTGGGTATGTAGTTATCACTGTACTGCTCTTGTCAACTTTTGTGTTTGCCATTTGTCAAAATCAAAGGTTGGGAATAAAGTGCCCCAATACCTCCTAGCTACCCTTTAAGTGGGGTTAAATATTCTAATTCAAGATGTATACGTATATATGGGACCACCAAATTTTAATTTTCCATATTTAAAATCACAAGGCAATCCTTTTATGACTCAAGTCATGTCAGTGCTCAAAAGCAGCAAAAATCTTATCTCAAACAGAGCCAGATCAGGAAGAAAGGAGGACAGTGTGGTTTCCCTTCAGAAGGGCCAAGAATGGGTGGCAGGTCACAGGCATGGTGCAGAGTTACTGATAAACCAGGGTTAGTAAACTACTAGCCACAGTAAATATTTTAAGCTTTGTGGGCCACATGCTACTTCCTCACACTTTTTCTTTATAAGAATGTAAAAACCATTCTTAGCTCGGAAACAATACAAAAGCTTTAGACTGGCCGGGCGCGCGCCTATAATCCTAGCACTTTGGAGGCCCAGGCAGGATTGCTTGAGGTCAGGAGTTAGAGACCAGCCGGAGCAAGAGTGAGACCACCGTCTCCACAAAAAACAGAAAAATTAGCTGGGCGTGGCAGCGTGTACCTGTAGTCCCAGCTGCTGAAGCAGGAGGATCGCTTGAGCCCAGGAGTGTGATGTTGCTGTGAGCTATGGTAATACCACTGCACTCTAGCCAGGGCAACAAAGTGAGACTGTCTCCCCCTCCCCCAAAAAAGGTGTTTAGACTACACTCTTTTGTATTTTGCAACACACACATGCACTGCCAATTCAAAAAATAAAAACCAAAATATCAACCGTCCATATCATAACATGGACTTTCCTCTCCAATGCAATGGTAACGGAGTGCCAAGTCAGTACCTTACTTAATCTGGGGAGTCTTGATTCATTTGTCTTGCCAGTGTGACCCAGCCACTCTTGCCCTAACTCCTCACTGATCACACTATCTGTGGTTAACGAGAGGCAGGACTGTGGCCATTCAGATTTAACCACATTCATCTACACCAGAATTAGAAAATTAAAGCCAGCAGGCTCATTAGCAAGCTGGAACACATTTTAATGTTCTGATTAGGCTAATGACCGCTTAATGTCAACTCCTGGAAATAGAGAACAGTGTTACCTAGTGTTCGGAGGGCTGTTTCTCCAAGCTTGCTTTGAGAACTGTGCACCAAGAGGTAGCTGCCATTCTTAGCCACTCAGATCACCCAGTGTGAATCAATACAGTTTCAGCTGACCAGTGCAAAGGCCAATGCATGTGGTAATCGCACATAAATAGAGGGCGGGAAACCGCACTCGTACTAACAGCAACGTATTTGCTGTACTAGAAGGTCCCCTGCCACTGAATGACCTCGTTTATGGCCTCTCACTCCACCCCCAAAGTTCTTGGAATAAATAATTCTGCTCCACGGATGCCAAGCAGAGTGGAATATTCACTGCCCTACCCCTATCACCTTTATTTTGTTTCACACTATCAGTTATTTTTAAAATTCTGGAGTGCATGGAGGAAGAGGCCTCCTCTCCCATTGGTGCCTAAGCCAGAGCACCAATTTAATTCATGTAGTATGAGAATTTTCTTAACCTTCTTCTACTTTGGGCATTCCGCCTCAATTCTTTAGGGCCATTCTGTTCCAATTACTTATCTGTGTGGTAAAACAGATTCTTTCCAGCACTTCAATTCAGACAGCACATCATGGCAGAGACTGGATGGGTACAGCTATGAAGAGTCCAGATGACTCTCTACCAAGAGATCTGCAAAACAGTAAAATAATGCTATTCCTGTCCCTATAATGGGAGGTTACACTGAAGGGACAAGGGACTTTTAGGAGCTCTCCCATCTTTCTCCCTCAGTGACCTTGTTTGAACAAGCTTGACTGTTCTGATCATTTTCCGATCCTCAGTGACTGCCACACTAAGAGCTCAATTGTGCTGACTGGCTGGCGGCGGCTGCGCAGTTTTTAGTCTCCCAGCTGTGCAGAAGCAGTCTGGTGTTGGCTGACCAGACTCCGGAGGGCTGAAGATTTGGGTTATCAGTGAGTTGTGGGACCTCGGGCCTATCAGTCACCTCTAGCTCCACAGCCACACTCGCAGTGGCGCTCTCAGGGTATTCTGGGGATAAATGAGCTAACCCAGGTGAACCCATTTAGTAAATGGTGACAGCCTATTCACACAGTGCTGTCATTCCTGAAATGTAATTCAAATTTCTCAGAAAACAAAAAACCTTTCTTCCTGCACCGTGTGAACCAATGCCCCTGCCCTTTTGCTGAAGCGTGCACAGCTGATGTGAGGAGAGCATTCGCCCGGAGTTCCTGCCTGTGTATAAACCCCTCTTTGGTTAGTCACGATAGAACATCCCCCACACGCAGTAACGTGACTCCCATCAGGGGCACATTCTGCCACAGCTGCCTTCGGCAACAGCAGGCTGCTAAGCGCTCAGGCCACCCCACCTAAAGCCGCTGACCACTTTAGAAGGTCTAAAAAAAATCCAAGACAATTTATTTTTGAATATTTTTAAGTGCAATGAACCACTTCATCTAAGACTCAATGAAATACTGGGAACCTAATTGACAGGTACTGACCCAGACACATGATCCAGTTTTCATTTAAACCTAACACCCACCCCCAACCCAGGCTGAAAGTTTAGTCATTTGCCCAAAGACCCCGAAGTGCCACGATTCAAATTCAGGTCTGTGTTTCTCACCAGCTGCACCCCAGGAAGGCACTCAGAGATCCAGCTGAATAGGCTCATTTTGTAAGAGAAAAGTGGAGGCCCAAAAAGTGCAATGATTTTTTAAGTCACCAAACCCAGGTCTCATTCCCGGATGTAGGAGCTTTCCAGTATATACTGTCTCGCCCCTTCCCCCAACCCAATCTCACTCCTTGGGGAGGGGATTGAGGTAGAACGCCAATGTCCGATCAAGCCTTCAAATGCAAAGGGAAAGTTAAACTCATTAAATAAAACTAAGTAGCACTGACATCAGATCTGTAAGTTTATTTGCTCAATGTACGACAGCTACATAATGACTCACATTCATGATATTCCATCACTGAGGAAAACTGCTAAGAATGGTCCGTGTGTGAAATAATTCCTTAGAGAAACACGGAGTTGGAAAAATAATCACTGATTAGACCTTAAAAATAGTTCACTGCATAACATGACAAAAAGCACAAAGGCTCATTCAGAGAACATAACTCGTTGTTCTCCTACACTGTAATAGTTATAATTTCACCATGACAAACACCAGACATTAAGATTAAGCTAACACTGGTGTTTCTTTTGCTCCCCCCCTTTTAAAAACAAAATATATAACTGCATGTCACTATAGCAACATCCAAAACAAATCAATTTGTTACAATCACTATTTGGTAGAGCAAACTTTACCCCCAAAAGGAAAAATTAAATTAAAAAAAAAAAACTTTAAAAAATTTGAAGACTTAATTTTTTTTGTCATAGGAATACATAACACCTACAGTATAAGTTAATAAATTTCAAGCTACTGTATAGAAATACAACACTAGCATGCACAATATTGTATCAGTGGAGTAATGGAGGCATAATCATTTCACTGGAGAGACAGTATCATAGGCAAGTGCATTTCTTTTAAAATAAAGAAAAGAAAAGAAACCATTCAAGCTGCTTAAATATCAAGTCTCCCATTCCCTCGTCATTTTTAGCCCTCAGGTATGATTTGATCTTGCATTATTCTAAAAAGCAGCCAGAGCCAAAGCTGAAATTTAAAGGAAAAATAGGTTTTGTAATTCCAGTAAATCATTTCCAAATGCTACAAGGAAGGACACAACACTGCTCACTGGACATGAAGATAAGTTAGGGAAAGCCCCACCTACCCGCCCCCCACCCCACCCAAATCAGCAAAGCTTTCTTCAATTAGCTCTTCCGGTAGGCTTCAGTTAGTTAGGACTTCCGCCCTAGCATCAGGAGGGGGCCTTCTAAGGAAAGTCATGCTGGGTAAACTGTGCAATGTTACAGAGCACATTGAGTCTATGGTCATCACCAGTCTTCTATCTTCACTGTCACCCGCATCCTGTTACACATACTCAGTTCATAACTGTCAGCTCAATTTTGGTATTAGCAAAAGCATCTTGTCAGTTTTTCCTCCATTATTACTCATACCTCTCCTTGCCTAAATAAAAGAACAAACAAAAACAAGTCTGGGGTCATTACCATCTCGGGATTTCTCACTGCTACTGATTTTATTTAACAAAACAAAACAAAACCAAAAAAAACACCTGAACACACACGTAGCAGGTCATGTTTACAGATAGACAGATTTATCCAAAATGAGAATGAGGTACCCCTAAGACTTAACTAAAAACAAATGTGTGGAAATAGCAATGTAATTGCCATCAATTCCAAAATCTGCACTGACTGCACAAAAGAGAAGTCAATCTCCAGTTTCTGTGCTTTCATTAAAAAGAAAAAAAACAGAAGTAGTTTTGGTCAAGTAGGAACTAAGTATTTATTACCCGGTAACAGTTTTAGTTTATCTTCCTAAAACAATTACTTGGGGAAGTAGTATTTTCAGGGAGGAAAAACCGACATACTTACAAGGCTCCTGAAATTTGACAGAATGTTTATGAATATAGCTCTTCCTTTTGGATTTTTCTACCAGTAAGCTTCTAGCACCTGAATTTTCACACGCTGCACCACAAACCTTCTCAAAACGACCACCCAGCTTCTGCCATCCGCGGCCTCTTGACCCGACTGCTCGCCACCAGCACGAGGTACAGTGGGGAAGACCCAAGTGAAGCGGGAACGGCAGTGTGATCCCTGAGGAAGGAGCTGTGGCAGCTTCGAAAGCAGGATATTCTTGGAAAATACCAACATGATAAATGACATACAGACCTGAATTTTCTCTATTTTTGTGGAGTTTAGCATTTCTAGTAAAATGGTTAATTACTTTTGTGATGGATTTAAGTTAAGAAGAAAAAAGGACAAAAAGCCCACAGCCACCTGCCAAGCACCTATTAACCAAAACCTAAAGTAGCTTTGATTCTCCTCAGGCAAGTCTTTTAGCCTAGGAGACAGAGATAGCAAAACCAACCTGGATAAGGCTGAATAAGGATGTAAAGCCAAAATAACTAGCAAAGAAAAATACACGTCAATGGCTTGATGTCACATATGGCTGTAATGTAGAAATACTGTAAACTGCAATTTAGTGTTAATACTGTCGACTAATCAGAGGCTTCGGAAACCGGCAAGGCCTAAACCATAAGGGTGAATATACCTTACGTTCTAAGTCTGTCAGTTTGGGATTTAAACTGTTCCATGTCTGGTGGAGTACACCCTGGAAAAAATGCACAGCTAAAACAGATGAGACAGAAAGTACTCAGAACTTAAGACACGAGCATATGTACATAAAAATCCTTACTGGAACCACAGAACTTACTGAATGAGGGCCATTCCATTTAGGTTTTCTTTTCATCTTAAAACCCTATTATCTAGCAATAAGTTAAATTAGAGACAGACAGCTCCACTTGCATTAATCTACAGAACAGTCCATACGCCAGTGTGAGGCTGCTATTCCAATTCCAGCACAGCTAGCCTGACTTTCCACTAGTGGTATTTTGGCAAAAATGTCAAAGAGGCGATCAAAGACAGGACAGGTCGTGGGTTTCTCCCTGGGAAGGTCATCCCTCCCTTTCCCTCCCCCACCCGACCCCCAACTCATGGGAAAAAAATAAAGACTGCAGTAGTAGCATCAGCGTGCGCTGCCAGTCCACCTGGGGGCCTTAATTGTTGCCTTCTCCACCATCGTCGTCTTGCTGATCGCTTGTCCAGAGCGTTAGGTTGTCGCGGAGGAGCTGCATGATGAGAGTAGAGTCCTTGTAGGAGTCCTCGTTGAGAGTGTCGAGCTCAGCGATGGCGTCATCGAAAGCGGTCTTGGCCAAGTGGCATGCTTGCTCCGGGGCGTTCTGGATCTCGTAGTAGAAAACGGAGTAGTTAAGAGCCAGGCCTAACCTGATGGGGTGGGTGGGCTGCATGTGCTCCTTGCTGATCTCATGGGCTTCGCTATAGGCCTTCTCAGAGGACTCCACGACAGTCGCCCGTTTCTCTCCAGTGGCTACTTCGGCCAGGTAACGGTAATAGTCCCCTTTCATCTTCAGGTAAAACACTTTGCTCTCGTACTGGGTCTCGCTGCAATTCTTGATCAGGTAGTTATCCAGCAGGCTCAGCACATCCTGACACACCGCCTCCAGCTCCTTCTCTATTTTCTCGCGGTAAGCACGGACCATCTCTATCTTCTTCTCGTTGCCATCTGCAGAAGTCTTCTGCTCAATGCTACTAATGACCCTCCAGGAAGAACGGCGTGCCCCAACAACATTCTTGTAAGCCACTGAGAGAAGGTTTCGTTCTTCATTGGACAGTGGCTCATTCAGCTCTGTCACCTGTTAGGAGGAAAGAATAAAAAATTGTCAGGCCACTAAAACCCAATGGATCTATCAGCTGATTAAAGTGATTGGCAGAGAGTTGTGCTGTGTGGGTGCAGGGAAAGGGGATGGGGTGGACCAAGCACAAAGAAGGGAAAACGACGCAGCTGACCAACGGCGTCTGAACCCCAGCTTCCTCGCTAGAAAAGGACGCAGGCTATCACGCACTGTTCCGTGAAAGAACTGTCAAGTTTAGGTCTCAGATGCTAAGTTTTGGTCTCAACTACAAAAGGCCGCCGGTTCTCTCATGTAACACTGCACACATACCAATCCTAGGCACTTTAAGTACAAATGGCTTACATATCTCAGCAACTTTTTAGTAAAACAGAATGAATGGCAGATTCCTCCTCATCCTGCCCTGTCTTCCAAACTCACTCCCATCCCTTCCGGGTTAGAGTACCCTGAGTCAATTTCAAGTTTACGCCTGAGAAATGAGGAGGCTTTTCTGCTCATATGCTAAGATGTATGAATTACAAACCTCAGAAACAAAGTCAAAATTAGGGGCATGGGATTGAGACAGAGCACCGTGATATTTTAGTGACCTGGGGAACATGTTACTGGTGGCACTGTCTGGCTGGATACACTTAGCGACACGAAAGAAAGGAGCCAAGCACAGCACCTGTGAGCTGAGAAGAGCAACAGGAATTAATGCTCTTCCAATACGGGTATTTCTATAGTTTCTGTCTTCGTCATCCCAAAGACTTATCAATGAGGAAGCTAAAGCAACATCGAACCAATGTTCTCTATTTTTATGACTACTAAACAACTGCTGATAAGGAAATTCAGTCACACACTTAACATTATACATTTATTTAATTTACCTGATTTCTATAAGTATCAGAGCCATACACTATTCTATTAAGTATATGACCACATGAAATAGATTATTTCACAAGGAAGATAGAGCTCTTTTCTTCCTATTCTGAGGTCACAAACCATTATTTGTCCAATTAACTACGGCTTCTATTGTGTCTAAACTTTCGTATATTAAACCGACAGCTAATACAACATCAGGAATCCCAGGCCATTCCTGATTTTATAGATCTTACAGAAGACCAGATATTTCCCAATCCGCATCCTCCCACATACCTGTGCACTGGTCATGACAAGCTAATTAGAAGAAACTTCATACTTCTGTTCATCTGTCCGCTCTGCTCCTGCCTAGAACATTCTCCACAGTGTAACACAGGAACTCTTCCTATGTGGAATCTTCCCCATCTCTCCTCTCCCCAACCCACATCAATTGGCTACTCGCTCTCCTTTGGGTACTCAATGTTCCCTATGTAGACGGACCACAGCATCTATGTAACATCATGAAGGGTAGAGAGACGACAATTGAACAAGATATACTAAACTACTGGCGGGGGGGGACCCTACCACGAGACTTCTTCCTATGTTTGAATAATTTACATTCAGTATATATTCCACTTTTATAAATGGGGGGGTATATATGTTTGATGAAACTGGTTAAAGTCACTACTTCCAATAGCCTGTACTCCGAGATAATTAAATGAGAACACAAACCAAAAATCATAAATTTATTGCAAGCAATTCATTTTTTGAATGAATTGATCAGCAAATGGTATATACTCAAATACTTCCTAAACAGATTAGTAGTTTTTCTCTCCCCACCCCCCACCACCCCGTAGCCTTTTTAAGAGACGGGGGTCTCACTATATTGCCCAGGCTGGTCTTGAACTCCTCCCCAAGTAGCTGGGATTACAGATAGGCACAAGCCACCACATTTACCTTAGTTTTTAAAAAGTTAACCTTCTACCATCCATTACTGATTCTTCATTATAATGCTAGAGAACGATGCTGCTACCAGACACGACTGAAGAGCGGAAAGAACAGTGCTTTGCTACTTCCGGAATTCAGAGCCCAAGGGAACCAAGAAAGATGTTTTTCGCTCCACAAGCTCCTCCGCCGCCCGCTTGTGCAAACATCACGTCTCCTGATCTCATCTCATGTCCAACTCTATACAGTGACTATTTCTCACCCCTCACTCCTGTTGAGTTCTGATGTACATACAAATAACCCAGAGGACTGGGCTTTCCCCAGCCTGCTGGTTGCTAAGTGACCCGGTGGGGCAAGCCACTTCATTCTCTGGGTCTTGGTTTTCTTATCTGCAAAACAGGGATTTCTGTCTCTTTGCTAAGTTTATTGCACAGCTGTATCAGAGGAATCATAAAGTGTTCTTGGTACAGTAAAGCACTATAGAAATGTGAGCAATTGCTTTTGAGAATAGCGTGAACAATTTTCCTTCATTTTAGTTCCCACCACAGGAGAGGAATCTTACATTTCTTGAGAAATAATCCCCTAGCATATCTTCCTGGATTAAGTGTCTCTTCTCCATTTCATCCTCTTCCCTATTCTAAACTGCGACTTCCTTAGCTACCTTACATCCATGACCCTTAGCATCACATAGCCTGAAAAACACTCCCTGACTGGCTGTGAAACACGCTGAGGCCTTGGGCGCTCCTGCCACAAGTCTGTCAGACGTCACTGAATGTGCAGACAGTGCAGACCAGACACCCTACGGTGCAACCCAGCAACTGTCTCCGCTGCAAGGAGAGGCTAGCGTGCCGAAGGCCACTGACATCAAGTTCTGGCCTTTCCCCTAAATCATGCTGTCCTTACTTCAAGAGCCAGGAACTATTTAAAGCTCCAGTTACTTCACCAGCACACTATACGGGTAAGCCTCCTGCTGCAAGTGAAGTCCAGCTGCAGAGCCCGGAGGTAGCAATTTGTTCTTATGTAAAGTTTGTCTGGTTGCCTCAGACGAACTGGAACATGGAGATTACGAAAGCCAAAATCACCTTTAGATGCAGTAACTCAACCACATTGGGAACATACCCAGATGATCTCTGACAGTGAAAAACTAAGTTAGAAGAAAAGGCTTCAGCTCTAAAAAGTCTGCTCAAAGGAAAGGAAAGTTTCTCTAAAAACCTTACATCAGAATTTTAAAAATCCTTTAGATCAAAATGACTTGTATGAGAATTAATCTCTCGTTTTTACATTAAAATAAGAGATCCCAACCATACTAATTTTAAAAGTCAAAAGATTTTTTTTAAAAGGACAAAAAATTATTCCAATAGTGTCCAAAAACATTTAACCAATACAGAATGACTATTCAATACGAGAAGACAGGAGGAGATATGCATCATTTGGGAAGAGAAGTAACATTTTTCGCAACAGTCATAAAACTGCTTCTAAGAATGCAACACTTGTAAATATGGTCCCCAAAATTTACCGTCGTGGTTGTTGGAAAATACAGAAGTGTAAGTTTGTGTTCTCCAGAGTTGTATGTTCTGCTTACAACGAAATTAAAGTTTCTCCCTTCTCAACTCCTCCAAGCTCAAGTTCAGCTTTCTTTTGATGACTTAAAGATGTTACAGATAGAGAGCTATGAGTTAAAAGGTCAGAAAATCTGTGTGATTCTCACCAACAATTTAAAACGTAGAACCC
>RJWJ010040163.1:0-14103 GCA_004363605.1 Indri indri | reverse complement strand
GCAATCCCATTACTGGGCATCTACCCAAAAGAACAAATGATACTCTATAAGAAAGACACCTGCACCCAAATGTTTATAGCAGCACAATTCACAATTGCAAAGATGTGGAAACAACCCAAGTGTCCATCAATACATGAGTGGATTAATAAAATGTGGTATATGTATACCATGGAGTACTATTCAGCTTTAAGAAACAATGATGATATAGCACCTCTTGTATACTCCTGGATAGAGCTGGAATGCATTCTACTAAGTGAAGTATCCCAAGAATGGAAAAACAAGCACCACATGTACTCACCATCAAATTGGTATCAACCGATCAACACATAAGTGTACATATAAGAATAACATCTGTTGGATGTCGGGCAGGGGGGAAGGGGAAGGGGGAGGGGGAGGAGGGGACGGGTATATGCATACACAGAGAGTGCAATGCGCACCATCCAAGAGATGGATACGCTTGAAACTGGGACTTCGGGGGAATGGAGGGCAAGGGAAACATATGTAACCTAAACATCTGTACCTCTATAATATGCTGAAAAAAATAAAAATAAAAAAAATAAAATTCAAGGTGATTTTTCAAAAAAATAAAAAATAAAGAAATCCTTACTTGATCTAAACAAAATGATAAACAGCAGCATCATAATAGCTGGGGACTTTGACACCCCACTGACAAAACTGGACAGATCCTCCAAGCAGAAAATAAACAAAGAAACAATGGACTTAAATAGGCCTCTAGAACAAATGGGGACTGCAGACATTTACAGAAAATTCTACCTCAAAACTACTAAATAAACATTCTTCTCATCAGCTCATAGAACATTCTATAAGATTGATCACATCCTAGGCCACAAAACATGTCTCAACAAATTAAAAAAAAAAAAAAAGCAGAAATTATGCCATGTATCTTCACAGACCATAGTGGAATAAAATTAGAATTCAATTACAACCGAAACACTCAACTGTACACAAAATCATGGAAATTAAACAAGCTACTGCTGAATGATTATTGGGTCAATGAGGAAATTATGATGGAAATCGAAAGGATTCTTCAAACTAAATGACAAAGGGGTCACAAGTTATCAAAAATCTGTGGGATTCAACAAAAGCAGTCCCAAGAGGAAAATTTATAGCCTTAAATTCTTACATGCAAAAGGCAGAAATATCACAAATCAACAATCTAATGAATCATCTCAAGTAATTGGAAAAGGAAGAGCAAACCAATCCCAAACCCAGCAGAAGAAAAGAAATAACTAAGATCAGAGAAGAACTAAATGAAATCAATTCCAAAAGAATCATACAGAAGATGACTAAAATAAAAAATTGGTTCTTGAAAAGATAAACATAATTGACAAGGCTCTCATTAGATTAACGAGAAAGAGAAGAGAAAGGACCCAAACAAGCTTAATCAGAAATAAAATATGAGATATTACAACTGGCACCATAGATACACAAAATATCATCTCTGAATACTACAAAAATCTCTGTGCATGTAAACATTTGAAACATTGAGGAAATGGACAAATTCTTGGAAACACACAACCTTCCTAGGCTCAATCAGGAAGAAATTGAACTCTTTAACTCTTGAACAGACCAATATCAAGTAACAAAATTGAAAGAGCAATAAAAAAACTCTCAAAAAAAAAAAATGTCCTGGACCAGGTGATTTCACAGCCAATTCTACCAGACCTACAAAGAAGAACTGGTACCTTTACTGCAGAAATTATTTCATATCATCGAGAAGGAAGGAATCCTCCCCAACTTGTTCTATGAAGCCAAAGTCACCTTGATCCAAAGTTGGGAAAGGACATAACAAAAAGCAACTACAGGTCAATATCCCTTATGAATATAGATGCGAAAATTCTCAATAAAATCCTAGCAAACCAAATTTAGCTACTCACGAATAAAGTAATCCACCATGACCAGGTTGGGCTTCATCCCAGAGATGCAAGGGATGGTTTAACATAAGCAATTCTATAAATGTGATTCACCACATAAATAAAAATAAAAACAAAGACCAGGTGATCCTATCAATAGACACAGAAAAAGCATTTGAGAAAAATTCAGCATCCTTTTATGATAAGAACACTTAAGAAAACAGGCATAGATGGGTCTTACCTCAAAATGATAAAAGCCATATATGACAAACCCACAGCCAACATCATACTGAATGGGAAAAAATTGAAAGCATTTCCAATTAGAACTGAAACCAGACAAAGTTGCCCTCTAACACCACTTCTATTCAACATAGTGCTGGAAGTCCTAGCTAGAGCAATCAGACAAGAGAAGGAAATCAAGGGCATTCAAATAGGGACAAGAGAGGTCAAACTATTGCTCTTTGCTGACAGTATGATCTTATATCTAGAAAACCCCAAAGATTCTGCCATGACACTTATGAAATTGATAAATAAATTCAGCAAAGTCTCAGGTTACAAAATCAGTGTACACAAATCAATAGCATTCCTATACACCAAAAACAGTCAAGCTGAGAATCCAATCAAAGATTCAATACCTTTCACAATAGCAAGAAAGAAAATAACATACCTAGGAATATATTTAACCAAGAAGGTGAAAGACCTCTACAGGGAAAACTGTAAAATACTAAGGAAGGAAATCACAGAGGTTGTAAACAAATGGAAAAACATATCATGCTCATGAATTGGTAGAATCAACATTGTTAAAATGTTTATACTACCCAGAGTAATTTACAGATTTAATGCAATTCCCATTAAATTATCAACATCATTTTTTGCAGATCTAGAAAAAATAATTCTACACTTTGTATGGAACCAGAAAAGACCTTGTATAGCCAAAGCAACCTTAAGCAAAGAGAACAAATAAGGAGGCATCAATTTATCAGACTTCAAGCTATACTACAAAACAGCATGATACTGGCACAAGAACAGAAAAAGAAATCAATGAATGAGAACAGAGGACCCAGATATAAAAACATCCTCATATTGCCATCTGATCTTTGACAAAGCAGACAAAAATGTACACTGGGGAAAAGAATCCCTGTTTAACAAATGGTGCTGGGAAAATTGGATTCCACATGTAGAAAACTGAAACAGGATCTGCACCTCTCACCTCTCACAAAAATCAATTCACAATGGATAACAGACTTAAACCTAAGGCATGAATTCTAGAAGAAAATGGTGGAAAAACTCTTACAGATATTGGCCTAGGCAAAGAATTTATGAGGAAGACCCCAAAGGCAATCACAGAAGCAACAAAAATAAATAAATGGAACCTGATCAAATTAAAAAGCTTCTGTACAGCCAAGGAAACAATAGAGTGAATAGACAACCTACACAATGGGAGAAAATATTTGCTATACATCCGATAAAAGGCTGATAACCAGAATCTGCAAAGAACTGAAGCAAATCAGCAAGAAAAAATTGAACAATCCCATTAAAAAGTAGACAAAAAACATATACAGAAGCTTTCCAAAAGAAAATAGACTAATGGCCAATAAACACATGAAAAAATGCTTGATGTCTCTAATCATCAGAGAAATGCAAATCAAAACCACAATGAGATATGACCTGACTCCGGTGAGAACAGCTTTTATCAAAAAGTCCCAAAACAACAAATGTTGGTGTGGATGCAGAGAGATAGGAGCTCTCATACACTGTTTCTGGGACTGCAAACTAGTACAACCTCTATGGAAAGCAGTAGGGAGATAGCTCAAAGAACTAAAAGTAGACCCACCATTTGATCTAGCAACCCCTCACTATTGGGGTATTTACCCAAAGGAAAAAAAGACATTCCATACTAAAGACATCTGCATTTGAATGTTTATAGTAGCACAATTCACAATTGTAAAGCCATGGAATCAACCCAAGTACACATCAATATATGAGTGGATTAATAAAATCTGATATATGTATACCATGGAGTACTACACAGCCATAAAAAATGATGAACTAATACCTTTTGTAACAACCTGGATAGAACTGGAGAACATTCTTCTATGTGAAGGATCACAAGAATGGAAAAAGAAACACCACATGCACTCACTATTAAATTGGACCTAATTGATCAACACTTAAGTTCATATATAGAAGTAAAACTCATCAGAAATCAAGCAGGTGGGAGGGGAAAGGATGCAATGATTAAATTCACACCTAACAGGTACAATGCACACTATCTGGGTGATGGGCACACTTTTAACTTTGACTCAAACTGTACAAGAGCAATCCAAACAAGCAAAATGTTTGTACCCCTGTAATATTCTGAAATTAAAAAGTAAACAAATAAAACTTTAAAAAATAACAAAAGAGAAAGGAAAATATATGTAAACACAGAAAAAAACATAATAATAAAAGATATATAAAAGAAATAAAACAATAATTATGATTTATGGAGCACTTTCTAGTTGCCAGGCTCTACTTTATATGTGTGGTATGTACTATCTCAGTTAATTCTGACAACCCTATTGTGAGGTAAATATTATGATCTGCAGCTTGCTGATGATGAATCTGGAGTGAAGAGATAGGAAACCCACGATGCTCTCTTTAATGGAAAGTAGGAGGAATGGTATTGAAGGCAGAGATCTGGCCTTCATTGATTAATGTGTTCTCCTTCTGGATAGAGCTGGATAGAGCCAGTGTAGGAGTTGTTCAACCTGGGTATATAAAGAGGTCCCACAGCAGGGTGATCCTCCATTGTGGATGAGAGAGGCAACATCTTCCTTCCCTGTCTGAAACCTGTACTGGTCACAAAAGAATTGGTGGGGAGTGTACTGGGCACGTCAGTAGTGAATGAAATATGAATACTTGGTCTGTTCAGAGCAGCATCCGTGTGCCCCATACAAATAGTTTTCTGCCTGCAGAATGGTAGGCTTGAGGGAAGAATAAGAGAAAAGTCAACACACGGCAGGCATCAGCTGTAAATTTCTAGATTAGACTCCAGGGACCCTCCACCCCCAGCCCCGAAGCCACCCTCTCCTTACAGCCAGGACTAACAGAGGAGGAGGAAAGAAGTGCAGAGGAACACCCTCATCTCCTACCTGTCCCAGCTGCCCCAGTCCTGGGCAGGCGACCTGGTGGTCCAAGCTGCCCCCACTTCTCAAGGTCTTTTCACACTTCCCCTGTCCCCCTCCACTTCAAGGCTTTCTTGGAAAAAAAAAATATATAAGAAGGATGAGAAGAACTCTTCTCCTCTTGCAGGGTGTGTATGTATTATAAGATAATTTTTTTCCTTTCCTGTGGTCTCCGTGACCCAACAACATTCCCTCATAGCAACTGCACTTTTATATGGATTAAGAACCAAATGTTGAAAACACAACAGAAAAAGGAATCTTATTGCAGTTTCCGACATTAGACCTGCCAAGAACTAGGAGCTTCAGGGAAGCTAAATCGATTACTTAAGAAGTTTCCATATTTTCAGCGTTTCTCAAGAAAAGTTGGAGGGACACTGAAACCTACCTTTCAAAAAAAAAAGAAGAAAGTGCACACACGGCAGTGAACTGATAACTAAAGCATTTCCACAGGTTATGTGTTGGAGGGAGGGCCTGTCTCCGAGACTTGCCAGGAACACCAAAGCTGACTCCAGAAGTCTTTCTGGGATTGCAGCTATAATAACCCTTTTGGTTAGTGAACTTTCCCAGGTTAGTTAGGAAATTTGCACTGTTCTTCTCTAAGTAAACTCAGTTATTTCAAACTCAGTGCTTTGAAGCAAAAAATGTCTGAACATAATGGATTTTACTGTCTTCTCTCTAGAACTTTATTGAAAATTTTATAATACATCATTTTAAAAAGCTTTATTTAACTTAATACAATTCACCTGATGTGTCTTAAACACCTGGTGTGAAAATTCAGATTCAGTAAGGACTTAGGAGTTCACAATACGGAGGGAAAGACAGGCATGCAAACAGAGATCCACAGACACATGCTTCAAGGGTGAGAATGTCTACATCGGAAAAAAATGATTTCACTTCAGAAGGGCAAAAAAAAACCAGTGTCCTTGGCTGGCAAGGTAAAGAAGCCAATCCAGAGGGAAGGGCCTTTCTATGTGCTACAAACTTTGCATACTTTATTGTATTTCATCCACACGCATACATATGGGTTTCAGGTTTTCAGGATTAGTTTATCCATTTTACAGGTGAGGAAACTGAGATAATGAGAGACGAACTTACTTGTCCAAGTTTACAACACAGTAAAGCACAGTTTGGATTCAAGCGTCTAACTCACAGTCTGTAAGTTGAAGTCCATGAATTAGACTCAAGGTGTATGTTTGATTGGAGCAGACAGGATTTGATCAGGAAGGAAGGTAACAAGTTCTACTCTCAATGTGCCAAGATCTGGGATTAGAAGACAGTTTGGAGAGAGATTTGAGAGCATCAGGCAAATTGGTGACAGTTGTACGTGTGAGCATGAGGGAGATTGATCTGGGCAGGTGCATGATGAGAAAAGAAGCTATAGCTAGAATCCTAGGGTCATTGCAGGAATCAGTAGATGGACAGAGGAAACAGGAAGAATGGCTGCAACAGGAAAGAGTGGAGAAACATGGAAATGGAGAGACAAGAAGATTGTAAGGAATGAACAGGGTCAATACTTGCCACAAATGCTGCCAACAGCTTACATAGGATGAGAACAGTCATTAAATCTGGCAACTAGAAGATTGTCAGAGAGAGGACTTTTAGTAGAATCTTGAGGTCATAACAGAAGACAGCTTGGTGAGGAGGAAAGTGGAGGTAAGAAAGCAAATACATCACATTCCAAGCAAGACTGCCAAGAGGAAAAAAAAGAAAGGAAGCAAATATAGTCAGGAAAGCTATAATCAGGCAGGGAAAGAGCCATGAACATCTAAGGGTCAAAGTGAGCAAAGTGATTTTGCTTTATTTTTTGGTCTGTTTCAGGATGGAGTGTTTTAAAGAAAGTTTGCATGCAGAAGGAAGTATGTCAGTGAAGAAGAAGAAGTCCTGGGAAAAAGTGGAGGCAGAAAGTTTCAGAAGAAATAGAACTCCAGAGAGAATGGGATAGAAGCCAGCCTTGGGAGATTAAGAGATGGTTGACACATTTGAGAGGCAGAGAAACCAGGGGCAACAATGCCTACTGTTGGGATGCTGTGTTGTGAGGGAAGAACATGATAGGGTGAATGGCATGTGGAGATGCTGAGGAAACCACCAGAAAAATATTGACAGAAATGAAGAAATGTCGAGGGAGGCTGTCAGAGGTAGGTATGATAGTAGGAAAAATGTCTACCAGCCTGATGTCAATGGAGAAAATAGTAAAACACCAAAGAAGACAGAGAAGTGGATTACTGTACAGGTCAATAAACTATATTCCCACTGAAAACACCAAATAATTAAGTGTGCATTGCAGCATATCCAGTGTCCTCTGTGGGTGAAGACAGAAATATGTATATGCTAATAAAAAATTTTAAGTGTATGAAAAAATACTTAACATCATTAGTCATCAGAAAAATGGAAATCAAAACTATTAAATAGCGAGATATCATCTCACCCCAGTTAAAATGGCTTTTAACGACAGGCAATAACGAATGCTGGAAAGGATGTGGAGAAAGGGGACCCCTCGTACACTGTTGGTGGGAATGCAAATTAGTGCAACTACTGTGGAGAACAGTATGGAGGTTCTTTAAAATACTAAAAAATAGAACTACCATATGACCCAGAAATCCCACTGCTAATTATATACCCAACAAAAAGGAAATACTGAAAATGTCTGCACTGCCATGTTTATGGCAACACTATTCGCAATGGCCAAGATTTGGAGTCAACCTAAGTGTCCATCAACAGATGAATGGATAAAGAAAATGTGGTACATAAACACAATGGAATATTATTTGACCACAAAAAAGAATGAAATCCTGCCATTTGCAACAACAGGGATGGAACTGGAGAATGTTATGTTAAATGAAAGAAGCCAAGCACAGAAAGATAAATTTTACATGCTCTTACTCATATTTGGGAGCTAAAAATTAAAACAATTGATCTCATGGAGACAGAGAGTAGAATGATGGCTATTAGTGGGTGGGAAGGATACCATGGAGGGGGCAATATAATAGGGATGCTTAATAGGTACAAAATTATAGTTAGATGCAATGAATGAGATCTAGTATTTGACAACACCACAGGGCAACTATAGTCACCAGTAAGTTATTGTATATATTAAAATAACTAAAAGAGTGGAATTGGAATGCCCCTACCACAAAGAAATAAGCGCTTGAGGTGATGGATCCCCCAATTTCTCTGATTTGATTGTTATACATTGTGTGCCTGTATCAAAACATCACATGTACCCCATGAATATATACAATTATTATGTACCCATAATTAAAAATAAAATGTAAATTTTAAATAGTTTTTTTCAAACTCTTTCTATGTGCTGGGTACTAAGCCAATAGTTTTTATATATTTTCCAGGAACAATATAAGTTGTTGTTGTTGTTCTTACCTTCAGTTTACAGATAAGGAAACTTAAGGTTACTTAAGCAATTTGCCAAAATCACCAGACTAGTTGGTCTTAGAACCAGATTTATTAACAGAACCAAAGTATATTTGTCTTGTAATATCATTCCCTTAAAATATTATGTTTTCCTGATGTAGAAACATTTCTAACACAAATTGTTACAAAAAGTTTGATAGATATTATAATAAAAGTTTTCTAGAAAGATGCCTTAATTTGGTTACTTTCCTGATGAGGCCGAGCATATGAGTTGTTCATCCATTCACTCACTCATCCATTCACTCACTCATTCACTTATTCATGCACTCATGCATTCCACAAAGTTTTCTTTTTTGAGCATTTGTAATGAGCCCCACACCAGGCAAGCAACCAAGGATTCACATATGAAGGAGACCTGATTGCTTCCTGAAGGATCTCGCAGCCTCAGAGAAAACAGGCACTTAAACAAAGACATCCACGTGTCTGTTGAAAGGGTCTGAGAGAAGACTTGTGAGCCACGGAGGGCAAGGGCTGCTCTGCCCGAGGGTCAGCAAAGCATCAAAGACAAAGAGGGCTGATTTGAGTCCTATGAGGTGCGTAATGCCAGGTAAGCTCGTAGTAGGGGTGGTAGGTCATGCGAGACAGGGCCAGTCCTGTGGGGCAAGGCCTGAACAGCGTGGGCTGTGTGGAACCACAAGGGAGCCCAAGTGGCTACAGTGAGCTCCTGTTCATCAGCGAATTGCCCTCTTCCTGACTTTCGATGTATCAGCGTACCACCTGCATAACTATTTGATTGCTACTTTTATCTAAATCAACTATTTAAAAATAATCTAGCTTCCCTTCTGAGTGAAAAATCCACAAAATTGCTCTTTTAATGCAGTAGTCACTTATTTTTCCCAAGATATTAAAATAAAAAAATATTCAACTGTGTATCTTGTCATACACATAACAAAATGTGAATACCCCAGGCCAAAGAATAGAGGCGAGATGTAGATTGGTGTCTTCGTCCATTTGTGTGACTACAAAGGAATACCTGAGCTAAGGTAGTGGACAAAGAAAAGAGGTTCATTTGGCTTGCATTTCTGCAGGCTGTACAAGAAGAATGGCACCCGCATCTGCTTCTGACGAGCGACTCAGGCTGCTTCCACTCATGGTGGAAGGCAAAATGTGTGCAGAGATCACATGGTGAGAGAGGAAGCAAGAGAGAGAAAGGGGAGAGGTGCCAACCTTTTTAACAACTTCTTGTGGGAACTAAGGGTGAGAACTCACTCACTGCTGTGAGAATGGCACCAAGCCATTCATGAGGGATCTGCCCCCATGGCCCAAATACCTGCCTCCACGCCTCACCTCCAACATTCGGGATCAAATTTCAACATGTGATTTGATTGGGCCAAACAAACCATATCTAGACCATAGCAATTGGTGGGTGTTAAACTTGGGGGATTCAGAGACCCCTTTTTGTTTCTGTTTTTTCTGAGACAGAGTCTCACTCTCTTGCCTGGGGCGAGTGCCGTGGCATCAGCCTAGCTCACAGCAACCTCAAACTCCTGGGCTCAAGCAATCCTACTGTCTCAGCCTCCTAAGTAGCTGGGAGTACAGGCATGCGCCACCATGCCCGGCTAATTTTTTCTATATATATTTTTAGCTGTCCAATTAATTTCTTTCTATTTTTGGTAGAGACGGGGTCTCGCTCTTGCTCAGGCTGGTCTCGAACTCCTGAGCTCAAACAATCCGCCTGCCTCGGCCTCCCAGAGTGCTAGGATTACAGGCGTGAGCCACTGCGCCCGGCCCAGAGACCCCTTTAATGGAAACAATGGAACCCCTCTATGCACCATGCGTGCATAAGCACACATACTCACACATGGTATTTTGCATATCATTTCAGGATGGGAGGGCCCAGGGGTTCCTGGATGGGATGTGTTGGCATAGAACCCTGATATAGGAGTAGGTGCAATGTACTGTGAGTGGTCATATTAAAGCACAAAAGAGCAAATATGCACTTACCTGCTGTTCATCTAATGTGGATTCCTGGAGGCCACCTGGTTGCACTAAATAGCCAGAGATGCAATCTCAGAAACTTTCTCATCTTACCAATAGGGAGACTGTAGCTATAAGAGGTCCAGGCAATGCCAATAGGCCTTGGCTTGTGTGCATTGGGTGTGTTAGCCCTCTACTGGCTGAAGTTAGAGAATGAGTTAGCAGGCAGCTGTTGTCAAAAAAAAAAAAAAAAAAAAAAAAATGCCCCTGAGGGGCAGAGACAAGGTCACCACCCCCATGCACAAGTGCCTACTTCCCAGCCTGTGGGCTAGCTCATGGGGCAAGAAGGTAGAGAGTCCATGCGGGGTGGTTGGAGCTGCTAACCAGGAGCAGCCATGCTACTCAAATTCCCAACTCCATTGCTGAGGCTGGGGGCCTCATTGAGTGATGCCCTCCACCACCCTGGAGAGAGGGCTAGACAACAAGTAATGTTTGTCTGCTGTTGGCAGAACAACTCCACTTAGAGGCCACTCCACCTTCCTCGAAAGGCCAGAGAGAAGGGCAGATGGAAGGAAGGAAGGAAGAAAAGAAGCCAAGAAGGATGGATGGATATGCAGAAGAACGTGGCTGCTGCTTTAAATGTACCACTGTTTAAGCTCAAAACACAGTAGCTAAGAGCTCATGTTAAATGGTGAGTAAATGAAAAAGTCAGCATGTCCAGGGACCCAATTACCCTCTGCCTGGTGCACAGGAAGGCCCAATTAGTCCTCATTAGCTCACTTCTGTGGGGCTGTATGTGAGCAGCTCTGGTCTCTCCTGCTAAGATTGTGTTCCTGGGTCCAGACACTCCATGGGGTGAGCCTCGTTTTCTCAAGGCTCAGCCTCTGCTCCAAACACCCACTGGTTTGACCCAAGGGAAAAAGACTGGCCCAGAGGTAGTGAACTATTCGTTCTAAATCTGTTTTATTTTTCTCTAGAATAAGAATTCTCTTGATCACATGGATATTACATGAATGAAGATGCCTCACACCCCATCTTCCTTGCACACACTCGTGCGTATGTGCACACACACACACATACACAGAATGCTGAATTCCAGTGATCTGATTCTGAGTAAGAAGTTGGACCATGCCAGCACATCCTAATTTAAACACTTTAAATACAATGAAAACTATCATTAAATTGCTTGTGCCTATTGTGTTGTATTGGTTTAACAACACATTATAATCAGTGTGCAATTGGTAACCTAAACAAAACAATTTGATACACCCTGTCACTATAACATGCAAGGACAGCATTGGAAGGTTCAAACCTCTGTAGAGATGGAAACTTTGTTTTTGACAATTTCTTCCTTCTATTTTAGTATCATTTCTCTTTGTTTGTGTCAATTTTTTTTCCTGTAACCCTCACTCACTTGGCCCCCCAAGCCCTATTCCGGATTCTTTTTCTTCAAGACCTGGCTCTCAGATGGGGACCAGCTCATTCACACTGAGCCACCACCTCAGGCCCCCCATAGGTCAATATTTCTTCCAGACCACCTGCAGCAGAAGCACTTGGGTGCTTACTAACAATTCAAATTTGTGGGCTCTGCCAACTGAACCACAATTTCTAGGAGTGCGAAATAGAAATAAGCATTTAAAATAAGTTTCCTGGAAATTCCTACTCATGCATATGTGCGCATACCCCCTCCAACCACAGACACTGTAAAACCACTAAGATAAGTTATTTGGCCTCTTGGGGCCATAAGAGAAGTTTGAAAACCATAAAGACTTGGAAATTTCAAGACACAACTCTAAGGGATGGTCTTGGCCAGGAAATGTATAAACATGTTTGGGTACTGGAGTTCCTGCTGTATGCAAGCTTCTCAGATTCAGTTACTGAGGGCTCCCTCTGCAAAGGCCAACAGATGAGTGGAGAAGTTTAAATGACTGTATCTCATCATACGAAGGACAAAAAGGAGAGCTGGTATGGAAAGAGAGTAGGTAGTAGAAGGGAGGTTGGAAAGGGAGGTGACAGAGAAGAGATGAGGGGAAAAGAAGTTTGTACTGGTTGATGTGATTTACTGCAACTTCTGAACATGTGGCATTCAGGTGTCCCCACAGTGAGAGAACTAACAGTGCTTGAGCCATCTGCAATTTGATTGTTGAATGACTATATTTTTGTGCCCTGCTAGTTTCCTTTGCGTTCTACACCCTAGGCCATAGCAAACAAGAGCCCAAATTGGGGCTTTTTGCTTTTATCTACTCAAATGAGCTCACTTCAGGAGCCTAGAGATGAAGTTCTGTGTCATTCGGAGATTGCATTCTGCACGGAACACAAAGCAGTCTACTGTGACTTAGCGAGTTCATTTTCCTCATATGATGCTACATCTGAAGGCAGGCTCCATCCATCCTATTTTTAAGATTCAAGGCTTCTTCTGTCTTTCTGATCTGCCTTCCTTAGTCTCACCCTTACAGTAGATCCACCCTCACCTTTCCTCTGAATTCCAGGCAAAAAGAGGATAAGAAGAGGAACAAAATGGAAAGGCACCACTTGTATCAGGAAAACCAAACTTTCCCAAAATCTCCAGCAATTTTCTCCTTCTCACCCATGAGAACTGTCTGGGATGGCTACCTCCAGCTGTAAGGGACATGGGAAATGGACATTCTTAAAATATGGGACATTGTCTCCTTGAACAAAATTGGGATGCTGTTAGCAAGGAAGAAGATACACATGGATACCAGGTAGATAACCAGCAATGTGTGCCCCAGGCCTAAAGAAGTGCCCTTGGCTTATTTGGGGAACATAATTCTTTTGTCATGTGTATTTTCTTGTTGGTTTAGTTTTACAGTACTTAAAGCTATGGAGTAAAAGGCAGTAATAATAAGCACCTTCCCTTTTCACATAGTTCCCCAGCCTTTTACATGTGCTTCAAGTTTCTTCAGTCTAATTGTCCATCCATTCATTCATTCATTTGTTGAGACCCAGCTAAGTAATAGGCACGAGGCTCTACCCTGCGGACATGATGGAGTGAAGCTGGATCCTGCTCTCATTCCATTAGTGGGAGGGGAATGCATGGACAGGTAAGCACAAGGTGGACAGAGGAGTGCCTTCGTAAGAGAAGCAAATGATGCAATGGGATACACAATATGGTGGGCATCCAACCAGCTGGAGACTAGGGAGTCTGCTCAGAGTGGAGCAGGGAAAGAGGGTGGGGGGTGAGCGGGTGGGATGTTCTAAGACAAATGCTCAGCATGTTCTAAAGGATTTGTGGGAAGAACACTGGCCTTCTGGAAACTTTTCTGAAATACAGCCTGTGAAATAAGCAGAAGCAAAACAGGAGGCCTGCAAAGGTCAGATCATGATGCCCTTGTCCAGAAAGCACAGGGATCCAGTGAGGGATGTGAGGTGGAAGTCACAGATGGTCACAGACAGTCACCTTGTAATCTTGACTCTGAATTCTGGTAGCCTGTCTGGAAAAGACTGCCTTCACTGCTATGGATCAATCCATTTAGAAAATTCCATTCTAAATGGTTTTGCTCTTATTTGGTGAAACAACTGGATGGGAAACAGATGATTTTATTTTCTAGTCTTTTATGGCAGCACTGCATAGACACAGCTCACAAAATGTGTAAATCAGAGAGACCAGACCCATGTTGCTGGTGTCCTCACTGTTCTGTCACATCTTAAGCCATCAGTCACTGAGCCATCCTGTCAAGACTTGTCATAAGCTATTAGCA
>RJWJ010040162.1:0-14108 GCA_004363605.1 Indri indri | reverse complement strand
TCAGCAAGGAAGCATTGCCATATATATTAGTCAGGATAAACTTGGTTATGCTGTGCCAAAATATTAACCCTGAACTCCAGTGGTTTAATATAATAAAGGTTTATTCTGTATCATGTTATGTTATCAAAGTAGGGCAGAAGAGGCCCTGCTTCGCAGAGTCACTCAAGGATCCTTGTTAAGGGAGAGGCTGACACCTTAACGTGCGGTTTCAGGGTTTACTGCAGTATCAAAAGGAAGAGACTGGAGAATTGCACAGGACTTTTTTCACTGCCTCAGACTGGGAGCGACATGTCCTTTGTATTCACATGTCTTTGGCTATGAGTAGTCACACTGGCCTGCCTCACTGAAATACTTCCTAAGAACTTTAGGAATATGTCATATTTGTGATACTTACAAGGCCTATATGGGATCTGAGAGTTGAGAAGATGAAAAAATGTGTATGTAAATCAATTGTCTGGACACAGGAGAATAGAACTGGTTACTCAACACTGTAGATAATCCCTCTTAGATCAAGGCGTGTGTTTATCAACCTGTCTTCCTACACATTGTTGACATGTAATCAATAAATTGTTTCTTTACATACTCAAGTATGATAACTCCACCAGCTCTGAGAGCAAGGAAGATGGACTTGTCCTTGTCACTAGTGCCCTTATCATGAAATATTCTATTCTAGCCACATCTGGATTTACGATTTCTTAAAAATCAATGATTTTTGTAATAATCTTTTCAGAATTACTGCAAAATAGTTTGCTTTCAAATACTAAATCTAAGACCTAGTGGCATTGTTTTGTCCTGATTAGTAAATTCTTTCACAAAATTAGGTTTTGTGGGTGATTCTAAATCACTAAACCATTACGATCTTTTATAAATGTTTTCCTTAGAGTTTACTTCAAGTAGGGAACTATTTCTACCATACAATGTGTTTTAAATAGGTATTAAATATTTTTCCTTTCTATGCTAAGAATTAAGTAATTAGAATTCAATAGCAACCTAAAAATTTGGTAATGTATTGCTGCCTGAAAAAAAGTCATCCAAGTTTTACAAGCAGAAGAAAGGAAGAAATTATCAATGACAGAATAATGGTTGAAGTAGAAGACTTCATGGAATTCATTTTTCAACAGCGTTCCTTTTGTAAAGAACATAGGTAAAGCACTTTTAATCTATCCGTGTCTCTGAATTAATAAAATAAGGATAATCATGTTGTCACTGATTTCTAGAGCATTCGGCCAAAATTAACAAGGTATTGTAAGTAAATTGCTTTAGAATTTCAGATGAAGGGAATTGAATAAGAAAGTAGTTAGCTAAATAGTGATTACAATATACCCACATAGGTTCAAAGATACACACACATACACACACACACACACACACACACACACTTAATGTGTACATATGTGTCTTAATGGGTTCTACATGTCGCTGTGTTACCTGAAGCACAGGATTTCTCAACATCACCACTATTGACATTTTGGATCAGACAATTCTTTATTGCAAGGGCTGCCCTGTGTATTGTAGGACATTTAACATCCCTGGTGTCTATTCACTAGATGCCAGAGGTACCTCTCCCTTCATCTGTGACAGGCAAAAATGTCTTGGGACATAGCCAAATGTCCTCAGGAGGGCAAAATCACCCCTGGTCTAGAACCACTGATTTTGAGGTTAAGATAGAACCGATGTGAGGAAGTTAGACTATAAGAAAAAATTCATAGATTAGGCTAAAAAAAAAAAAACCTTTTAAATTAAAAAAGAGAATGAAATGACTATTTCGTTTTTTAAAAGTGACCGTTTAAAGGAAATACTTCTTTTGGGAACTTGACAGGCTAACCCAGAAATTTATAATGATGGAAAAAAAGGATAAGAATAACTAAGATAATTCTGAACAAAATTGGTGGGAGAATTGTCCTTTTGATTGGTTGTTATATTAATGAAGGAAGTGTAATATTGGTATATAAATGGACAAACAGACCAATGAAATATGATTAGAGAACCTAGAAACATACACAAAGACAAGACACCCCTAACATTTGTGGGATCTGGGGCAAGCAGGCTGCTGACTCTTGCTCCCAGGACTTAGCCCAACCCTGTTATCTTCTCATTCCCAAGGGTGTTAGGCACACACATGTGTGGAAACCAGAGCCCTAGCCTATACATCTAAGCTCTTTATATACACCCTAAAACAAGCTCCATTTGGCCGGCCCTCATGCTCAGAAGTGTGCCTATTAGTGATGTGGTCTGCCCTCAGGAGTCCTACAGGTAGGCTCAGAGTTGTTTGGGCAGAAAATTCTAGGATCCAGGGTATCACCAGGTAAGTTTAAAACTGGGGCATGGGCTCTGGGTTGGAATATCCCTTGCCTTGCAGACTCTTTCACCATAGGAAGGGACATGAGGCAGGAGGGAGAGCAGATTAGACCCTTTGAATCATGTATCCCAAACTAGAGTCTCCTCTTCTGGGGTCCATGAGTGGTATTGAACAAACTTATATGAAGATCCTTTATAGGTCAGAGTCTTCCAAGGCAGTAGGAAAGACTAGAGTATTCAACAAACAATATTGGTATAATTGGTTTTCCATAAATAAAAAATAAAATTATGTCTTTTTCCAACAGTGGCACAACATGAATTCAAGCTATATTGAATACAAAAGGATTAAAAGCAAAGTTTTAAAGCTTTCTAAAAATAATTATAGGACAATATGATCTCAGGGAAGGTAACATACATGAGGAAAGTCAGACAAACACAACACAAGGACTATCATCACAGGTTTATAACTGGCACCCTGTAGAGAAATTTAAATGAATATTCTATTATTTTGCATTCTCTAGGATACAGTTTAGTACCTCTATTCAAAGAATTCTAAATTTGTTTCAATGAACAATTTAATTGTTGTGGCTACCCAACTGAGGCAGGATTGATGCCTTTCTCTTTTCAAAAATTTGGTTCAGATGTAAGTTTGATAACACCATACATGCACCAAGAAGGTATATAAAGTTTTATTACTCAGATAATGAATTCTTCCAGGGAGAGCAGGTCAGGCATCCAAGCAGGTATAAATATCGAGAACCCCAGTCTAATTATGAGAAAAACATCAGACAAACCCCAATACAGTGACATTCTACAAAATATATGATCAACATTTCTCAAAGCTTTCAGGGTCATCAAAAGTAAGGAAAGTCTGAGAAACTGTCAACTTAGAGGAGCCTAAAGGTAAGCGGCCTTCTGGATGGGATCCTGGAACAGAAAAAAAGACATTAGGTAAAAACTAAGAAAATACGACTAAAGAATGGACTTGAATTAATAATAATGTACCAATTTAGTTCATAAATTATAATAAATATATGATATTAATGTAGCATATTAATAATAGAGGGAATTGGGTGCAAAATACATGGGAACTCTGTACTACGTTTACAATTTTCTGAAAATCCAAAGTCGTCCTAAAAATTAAAGTTTGTAAAAAATACTTCATTAAAAGTTTATTTTAAAAACCTTGGACCAATAGGACAATGAAAGAAGATGCAGTCCACATATAAAGATTATTCTTACAAGGGAATTTGGCATGTGACAAAGGCGATTTTATAAATCTGTAGGAAAATGTTAGACTTCTCAAATATGTTGCTGGGGTTATTTATACTTAAAAAGTAAAAATAGATTCCTATTTTCAATATTTATTAAAAACTAATGTGGAAAGCAAAATTTAAAAAATTGAAAAGAAATTACAGGGAATAATACTGTAATAGTGGAATAGGGAAGGCTTTTCTTAAATAAGATACATATAGAATAAAACATAAGAGAAATATTAGGTTAATTTGATGAAAATTATTAAGAATTAAAGCTAATTTAATGAATGTTTAAAGCTAAAAACTTTAAAAAACAAATAAAAGGAAAAGGCGGTCTTTCACCAGAATAAGCTATATGCAACTAAAGCAAGTGACAAAGGACTATGAGCAAGAATACTAAAGAATTCTTTAGTAAAAAGAAGTCAAACAATTCAATAGAAAAATAAATGGCGAAGAACAGGCAATTCATGGAAGAAGAAATGAAAACATTCATCCTTATTAATAATCAAGGAAATGTAAACACTAATTACCCTTACATCAGATTGGCCAAGATTATAAGAAAATTGCAAATATCAACTGTTGCAAAGAATTGTGGTAAATGGAAATTATCAATAATTTTGGTAGGAGTGGAAACTGGCATAACTACTTTGGAGGGCTACTCGGCAAATGTAATAAAGATGAAGATTTGCACATACCCCTAGATATCTACTGTATAGAAACTCCTACACAGGTGCACAAGAAGTCACAGATAAGACTTTTCACTGCAGTATTATTTCACACAATAAGGAACAATTGGAAATGATGTCAGTGTATAGCAGTAGGTGCTATGGTTTTGAATATGTCTCCCAAAAGCCTATGTTGGAAACTTAATCGTTGATGCAACATTGTTGGGAGGTGGGGCCTAATGAGAGGTGATTAGGCCATGAGGGTTCTGCTCTCATGAATGACATTAAGTTTGTGGGAGTGGGTTTGTGGGAGTGGGTTTCTTATGGCAGAAATGGGTTACCTATAAAAGGATGATTTCGGACCCCTTTTTGTTTTCTTTCTCTACTTCTCACCTTCTGCCATGGGATCATGCAGCAAAAGGCCTTCATAAGATGCCAGCCCTCAATCTTGGACTTCCCAGCCTCCAAAACCACGAGCCAATAAATTTCTGTTCATTATAAATGATCCAGTGTCAAATATTCTGTTATGCAGCAAAAAACAGACTAAGACAGCAGGGGAAGTGCAATTACTTCATGGCATATCCTTACTACAAAATTTTCTAATTTATTATAAATGAATAAAATATATATTCAAATATTATTATGATATATGAGAAGTATCGGAAAAGTTCAAGGAAAATGCATATATTAAATAGCTGTACATGAATTTCAAAATTTTTTGCACCAAAATAAACTCATAATGATTTGTTATAACATGTAATATCTTAACACGATCTAGTATGAGGCACTAAGAAGGATAAGACATCAGTTTGAAAAAAGTCCCTCTCAGAGCAACATGAATTCTGCTATAATTGAATCAAGAACAAACATCAAATTTATGGTGAAGCTTGGATGCAAGAATGATGAAATCATTGATGCATTACAAAAAGTTCATGGGGACTAATGCCCCAAGGAAATCAGCAGTTGGCAAATGAGTAACTCATTTTAAGAAGGGATGAGATTATATTGAAGATGAGGTCCACAGCAGCAGACCATCCATATCAATTTGGGAGGAAAAAATTCATCTGGTTCATGCCTTAATTGAGTAAGAGTGATAATTAATAGCAGATGATTAATAGCAGAAACAATAGCCAACACCACAGACATCTCAGTTGGTTCAACTTACATAATTCTGCCAAAAAATTAAAGTTGAGCAAACTTTCCCCTTAATGGATGCCAAAACCATTGTACCCAGATCAGCTGCAGACAAGTGATTTCAATGGAAATTTTAAATAAGTGGGATAAAGTTCCTGAAGCAGAGAATTATAACAGGAGATGAAACATAGCTTTGACAGGAGGATCCTGAAGACAAAGCACAATCAAAGCAATGGCTACCAAGAAGTGGAAGTGGTCCAGTCAAAGCAAAAGCTGACCAGTCAAGAGCAAAGTTAATGGCAATAGTTTTTTTGGGATGCTTAAGGCATTTTGCTTATTGACTTTCTGGAGGGCCAACCAGTGAAAACATCTGCTTACTATGAGAGAGTTTTCAGAAAGTCAGCAAAACTTTAGCAGGAAAACACCCAGGAAAGCTTCCTCAGAAAGTCCTTCTCCACCATGACAAGGCTCCTGCTCACTCCTCTCATCAAACAAGGGCAATTTTGTGAGAGTTTCCATGGGAAATCATTAGGCATCTGTTAACAGCCCTGATTTGGCTTCTTCTGACTTCTTTTTGTTTTGCAATTTTAAAAATTCTGTAAAGGGCATCCATTTCTCTTCAGTTAACAATGTAAAAAAGACTGCATAGACATGGTTAAATTCCCAGGGCCCTCCATTCTTTAGGGATGGACTAAATGGCTGGTATAACAGCTTACAAAAGTATCTTGAACTTGATGAAACGTATATTGAGAAATAAAGTTCACATTTTTATTTTTATCTTTTAATTCCATTTTCTATGAACTTTTTGAAGTGCCCGGGTGTCTTGAATATATACTGTTAAGAGAAATACACAAGTTGAAGAAACACATATATGAACATGAACAAATGACAAACCAATTTCAAATCACTTTTATCCAGTCATGAGAACAGATTCCTAAAATGTTTAACAGGCAATGATTTTATTAATTTTGTTTGAATAACAATAGAAAGGTAAAAAAGTAGTTTACAAAATAATTTTTGATAATTTATAACAATCTTCCACTGACTAAAATTAGTGAAATTTTACTTTATTTTGGACACCTGCAAAAGTACACAGCAGTTTGACAAAAATTAAGATAATGACAAAATTTAGAATTAAAATTTTATTCAATGTCCACTTCATACATATGATGTCTATATTACATAAGTTTATATAAATTATATCTTCAGAAATACTCTTTTCATACAACATTTTATCTGAAGGCAAGGACTCTTCATTTTATCTTTCCTGCATCTCCTGCTCTTCGCAGTTTCTGGAAGAGAGTAATCATTTCAAAATTGCTGAATGAATGCATGAATGAACAGTGCATTTGGGTCACTATAATACAAAGCTTAACAGCTAGCTAGCTTCCATGCTCTGGTGGCTATAATGTTCTTGGTCATATTAACATTATTCCTATGTTCTGGATTATTTAATATTTTTTCAATCAAATCATTTTTTAAAAATATTCTATTTGCTTTTAAACACTAATTTTCAAAACATTTTGTTATAAGACTCACCCTTGCTTTCTGTAATTATTTACTTTTTGTATATTAGATTAATATTATCTATAATTATAATTAAATATACATATAATTAAATATAATATATTTCAGTGGTCCTCAACTGGAGGTAGTTTTGCCTCCCAGGGGCCATTCAGTAATGACCTGAGATATTTTTAGTTGTCATAACCGGAGGGTGGTTGCTACAGACCTCTAGTAGGGAGAGGCCAAAAATGCTGCAAGACATCCTGAAATGCACAGGACAGGCTGCTCACCAAAAAGACTTACCCGGGCTAAAATGTCAGCAGTGCTATGGTTGGGAAATGATCTATTTTGAAGGGAGAGGGAAAATGAACCATTCAAAAAATAACTAGTAAGCTAGTTCTTCACCATGAGCAAATGTACAAAAGAAATCATAATCCCCTGGAATCAGAGATTTCAATGCATATTTAAAGCGTGTATGTTTTGTTTGTTTCTTTCATTTACTTCTTTTTATCAACAAGGGTTGGTGGAGGTACCCCAACCTCTTCCCTACACTTTACGGGACTGGAGGCGGAGCAGATCCTGCCTGAATGCAAATACTTCTCTATGTATTGATTAGAAAGAAGAATTTTTGCTCAGAGTAAGAAGACTGAGGGCAATCCTAAAGAGTTTGAGTCAAAAGAGAATTAAAAGCTAAATCTCTTGGCTCTGTGAACTATGGATACATTATGGAGCTAAGAAAAGAAGTGCAAGTGCATAATTAGTGACATTTGGAAACAATCGTCTATTAGAGACCTTGGTTTATAGGAAAACATAATAAGGCCATATCCTTTCTTCACAGGGTGTATAAGAAATATGTACTTTCCCTTCATCTATCTGAACATTACTGAAAACTATTAAATAAGCATGCAAAGGCAGTGAATATAGCTTTCATAAATAGCACCAAATGAATGGAGAAGAACATTTTTAAATATTTGCAAGAATCATTTATAATATACTGTAATCAATGACAAGAGTTTAAGTGTATTAAGGACCAAATAATAAATTACATTGGGCTTACTTTGCATGTTTTCCATGGCTTATGCAAATAAAAACTGAAATTATGCTAATGTAATGTGTTGTGCCAATCCTAACTTAATCTTAACCATGAGGGCAAGAAGAGAATGCTGAAAACTTATTTATCACTAACCCTGCTAACACAATATGAACTAAATTAATTTTCCTACCTTAAACAAATTGGTGAGATAAATAGCAAATATATCTCACTGTAGGAAAAAGGTTAAAATTCTATTTATGACTACTTTGAAATAAAATATTCACATCCAAACTACATGAGTAAATTCATATAAACCCCCTAGAACCATTCCTGTTACACAATGAGCACTCAATACATGTGAGCTACTACTCTTTATTAAGCTCAGTCCCACTATAGCTTTAAATCTAACAAGTTATCTTGTAACTAACAAAATGAAGAAAGCACAAATGCAGTGTTCTTAGTTTAGAAGTCTTTATGTTGCTGATTCTGAACATTAGGGAAAAATATTTGGTGTAAAACCATCCAATTATAAGGGGAATATATTCTTCAAAGGCAGCAATACCAGTTACAGCAATGAACAATTATCATTCTATGTGTCCCAAAGTAACCACTTTTCAGAGTCAGAAAAAGAACAAGTAATCTGAATAGGAATAGAAATATGAGTAATAAAAATCATTGGCACATGCATGTCACTACAAGAACAGATGGGATGACAGTTTTTAGACATGTTGAAACAAGCAAAGGGAGGCACTTACTGAGTATAGCAAATCAGTCGAACTCTGTATGGAATCCCATGGAAAGAGAAGCTTGGTTGAGAAGTATTTGTTCTGCTGATGATAACATTAGTAACATAATACAAGCATGAGATCTATAAAAATAAAACTGTAGCATCTTATAAAAGGACATAAAATGAGATTTGAACAAATGTAGTACAAAAGAAAAATGCATATTTGGTATAACCACATATCACTTGGTAGCAATAAATGCTGTGAACACAGTTGATGTTACTGGCAAGTAACATACACAACACATGTAACATACACAAAAACATAGTATACAAGTCACATTGTATTAAAATTTATTAGAAATTGTTTTTTAAGTCTCCAAACATCTGGGGGTGTTTCGAACTATCTTTTTTCCATTAACTGCTAATTTTATTGCATTATGGTCAGAAGACATTGTCTAAAATTAATTTGTTGTAATTTGTTCAGACTTTTTTGTGGTCTAGTTTATGGTCAGTTAATTTGCAAAAAAATAAATGTAGAGATGGAACATAGTTACAAACACAGTAGCTAGTTAAGATAACAAGGATCATGTTAAAAACTTTATTCTAATAATTGGGAAAACTAAAGTGAAAATCTCTCATAACAAAATAAAAATTTTGACTTGATTAAGGAAGCAGAATTAATGGTTAAAATCTACTTACTAATCAAAAATCCTAGTTGTATAGAGGGACAGGTGGATGAACAGACATGTGACAAAGCCAGTAGAGTAAAATGTTAATGGTAGAATCTAGGTGGTAGTTATAGGTGTGTTCACTAAAGTTCTTTCAACTACTTTGCTGTATGTTTGAGAATTTTCGTAAGAAAAATGTTGGGAGAAAATTCTAGATTTTTTGTAGTCAATTTATGTCAAGTCTTACAAGAAACACAATTCATATATACTATAAATGATTGTAGAGAATAGAAAAAGTGGGAAAGATACTCAACTCACATAACAATATTAGTATAATCTTGACAGTAAAATTGGATGAGGACAAAAAAAGAAGAAAAATTATAGGCTAATTTCATATACAAACATTACTGTAAAACATAAGACAATAGCTTTACCAGCTTGGGGGCAGGGAAGTGTTTCTTAAATAAGTTGCGTAGAGTATATCCATAAAGGACAAAAAAGGCAAAAATGCAGATGTTAAAGGAAATGCACATACATTTTACTATATTAAAATAAAAAATTTGATTCAAAGAAAGTCCACCATACACAATTAAAAAATACAAAACAAGTTGTCAACCAGAAGACAGATTATTATCTAAAGAAAAACCATGAAGTAATAAAAAGAAGCAGTAGAAAATTAGGGAAATGTATTTACAGACAATTCGAAAAAGGTGAAACTCCAAGGGCTAATAAATATACAGAAAATGTTCAACCTCATGATTAATCAGGGAAATGTTAAAGTAATATCAAGATAAAATTTCTATAGGAATGACAATAAATAAATGTCTAATAGTAAACATTGGCAAGGGTGTGGTCAGATGGTAACTTTTACTCATTGCTGTCGGGAGTCTAAATGGGTGCAAAAACTACAGAAAGCAATGAAGCAATACCAGTAATATTGGAGATGTCCATACTCCAGAAATTAGCAGTTTAAACTGTTGTTCATTAATACATTGATTTTCCCTAGAGAAACTCTCATACATGTGCACAAGGAGCCATGCACAAGGATGTTACTAGGAAACTATAAGAAGAAATTCATTATCCATTATTAGGGGAATAAATAAAAATGATGTTTTAAAATAAAATCTAATACTATGGAGAAATTAAAATAAATAAACTAGATCTACATATGTCAATGTGGTTAATAAAAATAAATTATAAAAATATACCCACAGAATAATAAGTTATATAAAATATTTAAAGCACTTTAAAAATGATACTATAACTTGTACATAAATACAAATATAGAAAGTGGTGTACAAGTGGAGAAAATGGACATAATTGTCTTGTTCCTAATCGCAGAGGAAAAGCTTTTCACCATCGAGTATTATGTTAACTGTGGACTTGTAATATATGACCTTTATTATGTTGAGGTACATTTCTTCTACACCTAAGTTGTTGAGAGGTTTTTGAAAAAAAATCATGAACAGATGTTGAATTTTGTCAAACACTTTTTATGCATCTGTCAGATGCATCTACATCTGATAAGGGGTTAATATCCAAATTATATAAGAAACTCACTCAATAGCAAAACACCAAATAACCCAATTAAAAATGGGCGAAGATCCTGAATATTTATTTTTCCAAAGAGGACATGCAAATGACCAACGGGTATATGAAAAGATGCTTAATATCACTAATCATCAGAGAAAATCAAAACCACAATGAGACATGACCTCACACTAGTTAGGATGGCTACTATCAAAAAGATGAATGATAACAAATTGATAAGGATGTAGGGAGAAGGGAACCCTTGTACACTGTTGGGGGAAATGTAAATTAGTATTGCCATTATGCAAAACAGTATATTATATGGAGGGTCCTCAAATAATTAAAAATATTAATAGAACTACCATCTGATCCAGCAATCCCACTTCTAGGTGTACATCCAAAGGAAATGAAATCAGTATATTGAAGAAATATCTGCACTCCCATGTTTATTGCAGCATTATTCACAATACCCAAGACATGAAAACAATCTATGTGTCCATTGACAGGTGAATATTATTCAACCATAAAAAGAAGGAAATCCTACCATTTCTGACAATGTTAAAAATTAAATAAAAGAAATTATTAAGAGGATTCAAAAAAGGAATTGAATCCTTAATCTTTTTATTGCATAAAAGCAGTGATTCATGTAGGCAGAAACACATCTTATTAAAAACAATAATAAAATAGCAAGTACTATTTTAAAGTGATTCCTAAAACTAAACACATGCATTATGTCTTATAATCCTAATGAGGTAGGTGTCTGTATCACGACATTTTACAGACAGGGAGACTGGGCTTTAAGAGTTAAATAATGCGAAAGTGATGCAACTAGAAAATGACAATATTCAAGCACTGATATTTCTAACTTTAGAGCCAGCCTCTTAGCACTTACTTTTGACTTTCCTAACCTTATACTAGACAATAGCATCCTGGTAAATAAACTAAATGTAATGTAATGTTAGATACTATTATACAAAATTTTTCCTGCTCTATCCTTTTAAGAAATCTCTCTTCACCTTATCTTCCCACCCCCAGGCTTTCACAACTTCATTCAAACATTCAAAACAACTTGGTTACAGCTTCTTTAGAATCAACTGATCAATGAGCTTTTCATAATGAAAGATCTTTATGCACTCATATTTGTCTATAAAGTGAAAATGTGGAATAAACGCTTCACCTCCAGAAGACCATTGCCAATTTTGATTTGCTTTTTCCTTAGAGTGACTGGAATATGTATTACAGTGGTCCATTTACATGAAGAACTAGAATCCATCAAAGAGTATCGCTTTTAAATAATGCTTTGCACAGTGGGTTGAATCAGCCCATGACTAATTCTAACCTCTGAATGAGGGGAAATTCTGATTTCCCACTTTCCTGACAGTTCTTGTACATATTCATAGGAATTTGGAAGAATAATTGAAAGAGAGTGTTATTAAATCATTATTAGTTATATATCTATATATTTGCTAACTGAATGAAAAGAGGAATTAGGAATGTCAACAAGTAATTTGAGGAAAATCTCCTAATTAGCAAGCTGACATTTTTTTCATGTAGATGAGTTAGAAGTAATTCTGGCAAAGACCACTTTGATAACTCAGATATTGTTGCTTTGTCTCTTATGAGGCACATAATCGGACTCTAATAAAAATGAACAATGTAAAAAATTTTTACAGAACATGCAATTATGGTATGATGCATTTTTCAGTTCACACACTGACATTCTGAGTATTTTAAAAGGCAATTATTCCACTAGCCATTCCGATAACAGGAATGAAGAACAGATAGATTGTGAAGAATAAAAATAGGGACAGAAAAATGAGGCTCCATGTCACTGCCGCATGTGCAGAGTGCTGCATTCACTCTCTGGAGCTCACCGAGGTTCAGGCATAGCCGGAAAGTGGCTGTACTGTACCTCTAGGAGCCCGTCTGTCAGCAGCACAACCCCTTTGATATCTTCTGTCCCATTCTCCTCTCACATCTTTTTTTTTTTTAAATAATAATTACAATATGTAATGTGAGGGGTTAGAATAGATAAGGAATAAATATTTACAGCTACTCTCACAAAACTCGTGTCATTTCCATAATGCAAAACATCACTGACACGGAAGTGGTGCTCAAGATATGCCTGGCCAGGGTGTGTGGCCAGAAACACTTTAAAAATCCCTCTGCAAAGCTGGGCATGGTGGTGGAGTTTGTAGTCCCAGCCACTTGGGAGGCTAAGGCAGGAGGATCACTTGAGCCCAGGAGTTCAAGGTTGTCATGCGCTATTGCACCACTGCACTCTAGCCTTGACAATACAGTGAGACCTTGTCTTAAAATAAAAATCCTGCTGGAGAGATTTATTAAAGGATACAAAATTATAGCTAGATAGAAGGAAAAAGTTCTAGTGTTCTATAGCACTGTAAGATGACTATAGTTTACAATAATATATTATATAGTTTCAAATAGCTGGAGGATATTGAATATTCCCAACACAAAGAAATGATAAATACGCAAGATGATGGATATGCTAATTGCCCTGATCCAATCACTATACATTATATGTACTGAGACATCATTATGTGCCCCATAAACATGCACAATTAGTATATTTCAATTAAGAATAAAATAACTGTATAAATGTCTTAAGGCAAGAAAAAGAAGTAAAAGTGTGCAGATTGGAAAGGAAGAAATATCACTGACATTATTCATGGAAATATCATTGTTTATGTAGAAAATCCTATGAAACTTATAAAAAAGCAACTAGATAAAATAAGTAAGTTTAGCAAGGGTACAGGCTACAAACTGAATTGACAAAATGTATTTCTAAATTCTGGAAACAATCAGAAATTGAAATACAATGACACCAAAAATATAAAATATATTTAAACATGAGCAAGACTATATGCTGAAAAATATAAAACATGGCTCAGGGAAATTAAAGAATGTCTAAATAACTAGAGAGCTATATTGTGTTCATGGATCAAGTGACTCAAAATTTTCAAGATACCAGTTCTTTCCCAGTGATTTATTAATTATGACTAGAGTTCATTGGATTCCTAGTATAGTCTCAAAAATGTTCCCTTCTAGCACACAGTTTATTTTAGATTGTCCAAGGCGGTGAAAGTTCATAAACTCTTTCGAGTAGTGTGAGGTAGGAAGGACCTGACCTGGAAGCTAGTCTGAAAGATCAGCATCTAACACATACAAAATTGTTTGCAGGAATGAAGTCTTTCTCCAAACTCAAAGCAGATTTCATGTTTGGATTGATCAAAAGTGCTGTCTTCAGAACATCTCTTCTGTTCTAAGCTG